>WMED01018417.1:0-12713 GCA_019650415.1 Pipa parva | reverse complement strand
CATGGTATAGCACATGGTATAGCGCAGGATATAACGCATAGTATAGCACATGGTATAGCGCAGGATATAACGCATGGTATAGCGCAGGATATAATGCATGGTATAGCACAGGATATAACGCATGGTATAGCGCAGCATATAATGCATGGTATAGCGCAGGATATAACACATGGTATAGAGCAGGGGTGGGCAATTATTTTTCTCATGGGGCAGCATAAAAGGTTTGGGTTGTTTTAGAGGGCTGGGGGGTGCCTAACTTGCCGGCGCCTATGGTGTTTGGACCCACCCCCCACTTTTGCATGCTTGGGCAGGCCAGTCGGAGATGGTTGGAGGGTCAGGTGTGGCCCTCGGGCCGTACAATGCCCAGGTCTGTTAAAGAGCATGGTATGTAGCGCATGTTATAGCGCATATTATAGCACATGTTATAGCGCATGTTATAGCGCATGTTATAGCACATGTTATAGCGCATGTTATAGCGCATGTTATAGCGCATGTTATAGCGCATGTTATAGCGCATGTTATAGCGCATGTTATAGCACATGTTATAGCGCATATTATAGCGCATGTTATAGCGCATGTTATAGCACACTGAACACCAAATAGTCGCTTAAAGCTCTGAATTTGCCTCTATTTGCCACTTCGCTTATTGATTAAACTCTGTGATGTGGCAAATATGGGACCAATTCAGGTGTTCACAATAGTCGCGATCTTATGGAGCACTTCACATCATTTTGCGTGTGTGCAGGAACTTCTATGGATTAAGTGAAGGACTGGCGCAAATATGACTAAATGAACTGCTCGGAATTCACCTGTTTGACTTCGCCACTTCAGACTGGCGAATTGGGGGGATGATGGCACGGCTCCGCCTTCTACTTCTATCCAACTATGCCACACTATGGGGGTTATTCACTAAAGTCCGAATTGTTGCGTATAGGTGCGAATTCACCAGATAAAGACAGCGGCGATAGGCTGCTACTGTCACAGTTGCGTCTTTATAATGAGAATATTGTCACAGTCGCGAATTTATTGTGGAAAAATTGTCGCAATCTTAACATTAAAAAATTGTCGTGACTTTACAATGGGGAAATTGTAGCGGATTTACTATGGGAATCCGCTGTTTGCGAATTCGACTGTTGAATTCACACCTTAGTGAGTAACCCCCCTATGTATCCAAATCTATCCACAGCTTCATCAGTAGGGAGAAGTGAATTTGCGACTATTTTGGCAACGCGACTCTGTCTCCTTTAAGAGGTTTACGCCTGGTTCCTTTGCCCTTCATTTACAAGGATTTATACAAATAAAAGCCTGATCCGTGAGCGGCGCAGAATGGAGCCAGTTCTTAGAGGACGATACACAGAATTTCCATGTTATATTCAGTCTACGCACTCCCTGCCGCGAGCAGAGCCAACCTTTGTCAGAAGTAAAATGATAGCAATAAATAATTTCTGTTCGCCAAGTCCCAATCTCCCTTCACATATGTGACTAGGGCACGGCTCAGTTACAGTTTGGCAGAACAGTCGACTGGGCCACCCCCGGTGCCCTAATTATAAAACTCCTTTTGGACCTTGTAATTGATGGGCAATGTTTAAAGTGACCTCGAACAAGGAAACAGCATCGATAGCAACAAATCACTCCGGGAACCTGAAGCTAAACAGAGTAGCAAGGTCTCCGGTATTCTCCCCAGCGGGATTTAATCATACGGATTATTTCAAAATGATTCCCTGCTTTTTGTCTTCTGTTTAATCTCAGTTTAATAAAAAAATAAATAAAATGAACTGTTCAATCTGATCCGACAGCCAGGGCCGGTTCTACCAATGAGCGCCCATAGCTAAACTCACCTCCAGCGTTCCAACGACGCACCTCATCTAAGCGCTTCTCCACAATGAGGTAAGTTGAATGCGATGGCGCTCCTTGGCTGCTTCAGGTCTTGTCAGCTTTATTCGGCAGCTGCCGGCAAGACCCGAAGCATCTGAGGAGCGCCGTCGCATTCAACTTACCTCATTGTGGAGAAGCGCTTAGAGGAGGTGCGTCGCTGGAACACTGGAGGAGGTGAGTGGGGGGGTGCGGAAGGGGGCGGCGCGGGCAGGGGGATGTCACAGGGAAGGTCAAGGGTCGGTTCGCCCAGGGGCATCAATGGGGCCAGAACCGCCCCTGCCGACAGCATCCGATCATTGCATGTGTATCACCAGGTAAAAGTATTTCTGCTAAGATGTGATGTTAATGTGGCCACTCTTGGGGCCTTATTGACTAAACAGTGAATTCACTTTGCTACAATAAGAGACGCATCAGCAAAATAGTCGCAAATTAGATTCTACTTATTGATGAAGCTGCGGATAGATTTGTCGAACAGGCGGACTGCTACAGAAACAGTCGCTTCATTTACAAAAAGAATAATGTAGATGTCCCTTTAGGATATTTCGCCCAGTAGGCCCAGATATGGCGATCTTGTCCGCTGAATAAGCTGATCCACCCAGATACCCCAGGGTGATCTCTGTGTACAATCAAATGCTCTGACTCACGCCTTCACGCCGAGCAAACAGCTGGGGCATCTGCGAAAATCAAAATAAAGATTTAAATGAATGCGTAGAGAAGATGAATTATTTCTGTATTGTTGAACATATGTCCACAAGGCTCAGTGTCACAGTGCGGAAATTATATGTTTATTTCCTACAATTCACTTTGCGCTAAGCTGTAATATTTAGATATTATGTAGGGCACCAACTTGAGCGCTAGGTTGGTTGTGCGATCCCAGTGAACCCCATAATAACGGCAGTGCCCAAGTGACACACAAGCTCTGCACCTGATTAGCCTATGGGTAGTTTAAATACACTGCTCTGTGTAGATTAAAGGGTAAGAAAAACCCTGATGTTACTTTGTTGGTATCTTCTGGCGTATGTTTGCGGTCCTATGGCTATTTGGTATAATCATATGAAAAAACAAATGGATATATATGGACATTGTCTGACTAGTCTGCTTTAAGCTTTTGATTTCTAAACAAAGAATAAAAAAATAAAATAAATTGTAAGAGGGTTTAATACAGATTTTCTCTCCTTTCCCTCGCTACCCCTGAGCCACTGCTCTGCGGCAGATTGAGATAAATAGGCTGTAGCAAAATATTTGTATAATTAACCCGAGCGCAAATGAAATCACTTAGAGCGATTTGTTATATGACATATGCCAGACCTTATTAATTTGCATTTCATTTATATGAAGCCTGAGGCCGATATCAGCTTAAATCACTACCTGCTGTTTGAGAGCGCTGTTTCATATGTGGGAATAATTGATTTAACTATTGCTAATGTCCTCCCTTAACCCCCCCCCCCCCCCCCCCCCCACCCAAATTAGCGTACAGAGCATTGTAGCCCCGAAATTTGTTTAAAAAACTGTTGTAGAACAAATACATCTGTTGCTGCGTCACTGTGTTTACGAGTTAAGTCCCAACACCCCAAGGCGATTACTAGTGTGAATTGGCGTGAATTTGCCACTTCCCAATATTTGCAAATTCAACAAGTTAACGACAGTCACACACTACACAATGCACTGCTACTGACGCGCTCGTGACTTTACTACGGAGGAAATTGTTACAGACATGACTTTACTATGGGAAACCACCTGAATTGATGCGAATTCACTTCAAATGGCGAATTCGCACCCAATTTATCCCCCCTCCGGGTCTTGTGTAGTAGGAGCGGTCAAATCCTTTAGCCAATCAGAGGATGTTACTGTGGAACACGGCGGCTCAAGCGGAGTACCCGCATCATTTTAATAGCATGATTTCCCTAGGGACTTAACTGTTCCTTTAAGAGAAGTCTAGTTAATAAAATGTAGTAGGGAAAAAGGCAAAGTTATGAGAAATTGAATTTATATTAAAAATGCTAAAAATATTTCCTTTCCTGTACCCTGTGAACAAATAAATAATCACTGCACCTCCTGCCCGATTCATTTAAGCACTTAACTGCTCTTTCTGTGCCAGCGCGTTACATCTATAGCGAGATGGCCGGATCAGTCCTCTCTGACACTTGCGCCCCCTGCTGTCAGAGTTAATACCTCTTCTGTTCCTGCGCAGGCGGAATCCTCCAACAAACCGATTACTGGAATAATGTGTTAAAAAAACATCAGTTTGGCCATTTACATGACAATTTCCTTTCACAATGTGCGTTCTCACGCTGGGCTCTTGGTAAAACTCCATTTTTGGACTATATTACCAGCGTGAGTTATGATAAAACCTGTACCGTAAGTCCCATTAGACCGCTGCCTTGCTTAGTACGGATTTCAGCAGCAGACAGTAATCTCTTTCTCTAAAGCTGGGGGAAAAGGAATTATATTTACAGCATTTTTTGGCAACATTGTTTAAATGTGAAGTGACAAGGCATTTGTTAAATGAGTCTCCAGCCTCCGTTTTTCACACGAACAAATCGTCCATCGTTTAGATGTAAACGAATCTGACGAATATTGGCAGATCATAAGTTGTCTCAGCCGGTTCCTACTTGATTTGTGGCGATGTGATCCAAACAATTAAAAAAAAAAAAAAAAAAATCATGATATCGGGGCTTATTCATAAAAGTCCACACAGTCACATATGGATCTGAATTTGCATCCAGCTCCAGTTACTCGGTCAAACTCTGCAATATGGCACTGTGTGTGGGAAGATACAAGCGACTTTCGCCTATTTATCGGTTTGTTTGGCGTAAAGCAACCGTTCACTCAAAAAAATAATCTAGAAAATCTAGTAATTAGGTCACAACATAAATTAGTAATATGGTGGAAGGGATGTAATATTCACTTGATACAGTTATACCGACAGCGTAGCATAACTACACGTCCGCTAGTGTTTGACTGACTATGCCCCACTACACATGAATTAGCATTTTACGCTGTTCGCTTCTACAACAAGTGAAAAAGGAACAGCAAATTCACAGCTGTTGTTGTTTAATGACCCGAAGTGATACACATTTGCTTTGCTTTAATTAATAAAATCCACAGTGTCAAGTTACAAAGCCAAGAGTCATGCAAAGAACCCAACTACATTCAAATTGTCATGAAAATGTGGAAGAAAAGGTGTATGTGGCCATATTAGTTTTGTCTTGTAGAATCACAGGTTCAGGAGATATTCATGAAACCTTTTATTGGACCAACATATCTTTGGCTAAGGTAATAATACACTTTGGAACCCCACAGAGTTCTTCTTCATGTAGATATCTGTGGTACCTTTACTGGACCAAAATGTCTTTGGCTAAGGTAATAACAAGCTTTGGAACCACACAGGGTTCCTCTTCATGTAGATATCTGTGGAACCTTTACTGGCCCAACATATCTTTGGCTAAGGTAATAATACACTTTGGAACCCCACAGAGTTCTTCTTCATGTAGATATCTGTGGAACCTTTACTGGCCCAACATATCTTTGGCTAAGGTAATAATACACTTTGGAACCCCACAGAGTTCTTCTTCATGTAGATATCTGTGGAACCTTTACTGGACCAACATATCTTTGGCTAAGGTAATAATACACTTTGGAACCCCACAGAGTTCTTCTTCATGTAGATATCTGTGGAACCTTTACTGGCCCAACATATCTTTGGCTAAGGTAATATCATGCTTTGGAACCACAAAGGGTTCCTCTTCATGTAGATATCTGTGGAACCTTTACTGGACCAACATATCTTTGAGTAAGAGGACAGCAAGCTTCCCAACTTGACATGGATCTACTCCAAGAAACCTGTGAGGTTGGAAATATTCTTATTCTCTTTACCAAAGATATGTTGGTCCAATAAAGTTACCACAACTATCTACAGGAAGATGTTCCCTGTGATTTGTAAAAGCTTATTATCCTCTTAACCAAAGAGATGATGGTCTAACAAAACGAATTACGGCTGTATCTAACGCCGAAATCTGTGAGTTGCCAAAAAGATTCATTGTTCAGCTCCTCTAATCGATTTGCTCTAAGATCGTTTTTTGGAGGACGCGGCTTTAAAGGCCTCAGTGACAGCCTCCAGGTTACTTGGAGATCTCCAGATCTTCAGAGGGCTCCAACTTGACCGGTTCTGGTTCTAATGTCATTTTTGCCCAGATCTCTATAGGGCCAATGAGCCAGTGCCCGTTTTATAGAGAATGACCTTGTTCGGTGACAGGTTCATTTTAAAGGAAACGAAAATAAAAGACAATAAAGTTAGTTAACAAGGCTGAAAAAAGACACATATCCACTCATTTCAACCAATATTTTTAAAAATTAAAGTAATAATTAGCAATTTTAAGTTTAGCCTTGTTGGTCTCAGAATTGGAACCAAATTTGGGGTAAAAATCCTTCCTGATCTTCAATGAGCATTTAGCGGGTCTTATCCATCGGTCTGTTCGCTTTTACATTCCTTTATTCATTGTCGCTTACCCGTGACCGCCGGCAGAAAATGTTACACTAAAACTCATTGTCTCCGGTGACTTCGTTTGTATTTCTGTTTACAACTCGGAACTCGTTCCAGCCCTGATTAGTTTCTACTGATTCTGTTATAAAAACCAAATCGAGTCAGTGGGATTTCTCTCTCGACGCCCCTGCTATCTCCTTTTTCTATATCGCTGGAGCTTTGAAAAGGAACATATTTTGCTGCCTTTCCACCTTGTGCTCCACATAAAGCATGTTTAACATCCCACGGAAAGTTCTAGAAATCCCAATTTTCTCTCTGCATCTATTTTGTGTAATCATAATAATCCGGCGAGTCTCAATTGTCCTCACACAATATTCTATCATTTCAGCTCGCTCTCAGTAAATTTCATCCGCAACTTTCCGCCTCGTCCTCATTTTCTCTTGTCGCGCTCAGCTGTCCTTTCAGAAAGTCTTCAGTGAACCTAAGTGGCCGCCATTTTAAACAAAAGTGCGTAGAAGCTGTTAGCCGCTGCGTTGCCTGCAATATTGTGAAATTGTTCCCGTGCTGAAACGTTTCATGGAGCTTTTTAAAAGAGGTGCCATTATGGGTGAAAATCGCCTCGGACTTATTTTAGGTTGAAAATGTAAAAATAAAGTCGCTTTTCCTTGTAAACCTGAGAATACCTGCGTTTCTGTCTTTGTTAATACACAGGAGCTGACCTGCAATTTGTGCTGAGAGAGGGATCGCCGGTAAACGGTCGCTGATATGCTACAATTTGCCCGGATGGCATAATTCCAGCAGCATTAACGGGCAAAGCGGAGGGTACAGCAGAAATAAGTGAAAATAATAATTTCTCTGAAAAAAGTATAGGAAATGAGGATGTGGGAAAAAATGTAATAAAAATAAAAGGAAATATGAAGAGAGAAATCTTGATCGGAAGAGTTACCTACCTACAAATACATAAACATATATATATACTGTACACACATATATATATACTGTACACACATATATATATACTGTACACACATATATATATACTGTACACACATATATATATACTGTACACACATATATATATCAACCATAACTACCGCCTGTCCTCACCCTACACTTTATGTATATTCTGTAAGTATCTAAACTCCGCACTTTTATAACCAAACTGAAATCCTACCTTATGGAGAACTAGCACTGATATTTATCACTGATTTTTATTTATATATTTTATTTAATACTTAACCATTTATGCTTAATATTTTTATTTATTGATCTGTGTTTCAGCACATTGTTACAGCTCTTATTACCCTTCTATCTGTGTATGTAAGTCTTCCTCCCATTTAGATTGTAAGCTCTACAGGGCAGGGACCTTCAACCTCTTGTGTCAACCACAACCTGGCAACTCTTTTGGTCTTGCCGAGACGGGAATCCCTTTAATGCGCTCGCTGATGTCCGCGTACAGGACATCAGCGAGCGCATAAAACCATTCACTGAATGGTGAATTCCCCTCTTAAAGTGATGTATCCTTGTGATATTTTACTTGTATTGTGTAATACACTTTCCCCATGTCTGTATTATATTTGTATTGCTGAATTGTACAGCGCTGTGTAAATTTGTGGTGCTTTATAAATAAAATTATACATA
Source organism: Pipa parva (assembly GCA_019650415.1). NCBI lineage: Eukaryota > Metazoa > Chordata > Amphibia > Anura > Pipidae > Pipa > Pipa parva. The sequence continues at coordinate 4,714 of WMED01018417.1, read as the reverse complement.
CATTATACATATATTATACATACATACATTATACATACATTATATATACATTATACATACATACATTATACATACATTATACATACATTATACATACATCATACATACATACATTATACATACATTATACATATATTATACATACATACATTATACATACATTATACATACATCATACATACATACATTATATATACATTATACATATATTATACATACATACATTATACATACATTATACATACATTATACATATATTATACATACATACACTAGACATACATGCACTAGACATACATACACTAGACATACATACACTAGACATACATACACTAGACATACATGCACTAGACATACATGCATACATTATACATACATTATATATACATTATACATATATTATACATACATACATTATACATACATTATACATACATACATTATACATACATGCACTAGACATACATGCATACAGGTACATACTAACTGTCATAAGGGTTGTGGGAAACTAAGGGGGATTTTTTATAAAAGCTCAAAAGATTTTCGACCAGTTACCGCTGGTGAAATATCAGTAATATATCAGTATTGCCATTTTCACTGATTTATCAATTTTTGACCAAAAGCGTTGCTTGCTTTATGGCAGTGACATCCTGGTCATTTTGCCACAGTCAGGGGAGTTTATGTGTCGGAAATAGACTGTGGATCTCCAATGGAAGGGGAACTTGCGCTGAAAACATTGCAAAGTGTCGCGGTTTAGAAGGAACGATTTTTAACAATATTAATCTTCATCAATATCTTTGATTTTCTACGGGGCCTTTATAAATCGGCGGATAGAAAAATAACGCTGATAAATAGCAAAATGGTTTGACGAGGTCAAAATGACCTTCAAAAATCTCCCACAATGCAATTCGGTAAATCAGTGTAGCTTTTATTCAGATTATTAAACACGATATATAGATAGTTCAGACATAATTTTTCAACGGAGAGAAAATATTATATTCCTTGTGCTTCAAAGTGAAAATTCATCACCGCTATTATTCACCAGGCAATACACAGAAATCTCTACCGTTCGCCACATCCCGCGTCAATATGCTATTTAGTCAATAGACACAACTCAATCTGTTAGACTGCAGGTGCATTGTTGCAATGTGGCAAATTTACTTTGGGGGGTCCTCTTAAAGTACAATATACCCTCCACAAAGGATTCAAGAGTCATTTTAACTATATTCAAATCAGGTTAAATAGCACTAACACTGAACTGAAAAATATCAATATTGGCAATACGATTACTACATTTTCATAGACATACTAATAGAAGAATAAACAAGCACTTGGTACAGAGGCTCTCATCTAATCCTAGCCCCTCCTCATTAGTCAAGGGCTTAGCTCACTAACTGAGCATGCTCCCTCCTTCTGAAACTAATTAAAATTCACTTTCACTTGCTTCAGGAAACTTAGTACAAGGCAGCTCTGAGAGACTGAAATACTGGAGAAAATCAGCACAGAGGGAACAGGGCTAGGATTTGCTGAGAGCCTCTGCTCCAAGTGCTTGTTTTTTCTTCTATTATTATGTCTATTCTACAAGATTAGTAAGTCTGTCATTTTATTACCTGTATTTAATACTAGGTGCCCAATAAATAGAAACCTCTTTATTTACAGACTTTAGGGTCCCTTTAAAGTACAACTAAAGGTAATAATTTTGTTTGACGCTCGTTCATCCTTTTTCAAGAAGAACTAAAATACCCAGTGAACATTTTCTAAACGAAACGTACCTGATATGACAAGATAAAATGCTAGGATAGCAGAGTTTGAAAGGTCCTTATCGTCTGACACCAATCCATAGTGTTGTATGAGAGGCTCGACAGCCATATTGCTTTCTGGCAGTTTCAGTCTGCTGAAGTAACTCAGACAGTGTAGAGAGGCAGTTAGCAGCAGTTCATGGCATTTAAATGTGTTCAGATCAAGGCAGGGAAGGTAGGGAACAACAAATTTATAGATGATGTTTGACTTTAGTTCTCTTTTAAACCTAAATCTGATTCCCCACCCCCACCCCACCCCAGAAGACAGACAATTTGATTTTTCCTTAAAAATATATTTTTTAAACTTTACTTTACCTTTAAAACACCTCCCATCTAATTTGTTTTTCTATATTATCATCCAAATGAACCATTGATATATCTTCTCTTTGCCAGGCAGCCCTGAGTCTCCACGCGGGAATCGATTACGTCATTGTCAGCGACGACTCTCATTGGTTCTTCAAGAAAAAAAAGAAATAAGTCAATTGTCCTTCGAGCAATTCAAAGTCAACAGAAGATGGGACATCGTGGCCTTTCCATTCTGTTATTATAAAAACCAAAAATAGGTCCTCCGCAATCCACATCCCACAATGCATCACCCACCAGCCTCCATTTTATTGCATTTTAATGGAGATCGCTCCATGGCGTTATTCAAATTTCAAGCCTGCATCAACCCTAAACACAGAAAAATAGGAAATCATTTCGAGTACAACATGCATTAAGACACAGAGACATGAGCCGGCGTATCATCCTGTTGTTTCTGCGCATTTTTCTGAAATTATAATGAGACGGTTCATGAACATTCTCATTATGTTAATCCAGATTCCTTCAGAAAAGTCGCAGATAAAAAACCTGTAAGTGACAGAACCTATTTGCGGCTTTTGCGTTCGCATCTGAACCGAGTAGCGAGTAAAAGGTGGGGGGAGGGAGAACTTCTCTTAGTAATCTATTCTTGTTCTTCATTAGACATTCGAAGCTTGTCCTCCTATAATTTGCAAGCGAGGGAAAAAAATAAAAAGAAGAAGAGTTTTTGATTATTTTATAAAAGAAATTGTAAAGGGAGATTTAAATGAGGAAACCATCACTGATTTCGCTTGGCGCCTCGACATAAGTCATTGATGATTTACAGTCGGATGAAGCCATGGATCTGGAATCCGGTATTTGTTGTTGGAGGAAAAAGACTATGGTTGGAGTCGTTGGGATCTTTTGGACCCGTGAATTAGTCGCGGATCAACATTTGTTGTCTGTGAAGATCCTTGATCCTCCATTATTGATCTGCCATAAATCCTACCTGACAGGGAACTGTGCCATAGACTTGTGCAGTGAAGACCCCAGTCAAGGTGGAATTTGCAGCTAAATAAACAGCCGTGGAACCTGTAGGAAGTGGCAGCGCCGGTGAAGGGGGCTTCTCTCAGGAAGCAGGGGGTCTCAAGTCAGATACGGGAGATTTAAAGTTATTTTTATGGTAGGGGATGAGGGAGCTTAGTTAGATCCACATGACATAGCTGCAAGGGGATTTAGGAGCAAAGGTCATAACTACTGCCCTGAGGGGTTATTTGACCCTAATCCAAAGAGTTATTGGGGTAGCAGAGGTACATTTCCAAGCTTGAGCTGATCTCAATCACAAGGTGATTTTAAGGGGTTTTGGGGCAATAAAGTATCACTTCTCTGCAGTGGATGGCATTGGGGTGTTCCCACTAGATCTGTATCTGATCCTGCAGAGACTCTACACTGCTATTTACAGTTCCACAGAGTGTAAGCTCTTAGGTATAACACATACTAATTTATATTGATAATACAGTTACAAATTCCTATTGCTGACATTTGACACCAGTTAGTCCCACCCCTCTGACCCCGTAATTTCTGGCTGTTCACATCTGATTGGATTTTCAATCATGGTCATTCATCATTGAGCTGTAGGTGCACTAATAATGCCTTATTAAAGGGCTTTTATAAAGTGAATATTTTTATACAGATCTAGTTACAGGTATCGATAGGCCATGGAATGGAAAGATGGATTTTATACATATTAATCTGTCACATAATGTCTAATACTAGGAATGTTGTGTATACCAGTGTACCTAATCTCCACCTACTGTATTATTTTTTGTATAAGCAGAGCAGGGATATATTTCATTCTTTTTGATTTCTTTCATGAAAGTCTGAACAATCTTAATAAGGTCCAAATTCGCATGAATGCGGCATTTCCCCATATTTGGTTATTGATCAATCTCTGTGATGTGGCAAATTTGTGATTGATTAGGACGCTTACAAAAGTTGCGGATTTATAGAGTACCCCGTCACACTTTGCTTGTGCACAGGTAATTTACCAATGCATCAATCATCTAGAGTCTGTTGATGTAGCGAATTCGGCAAGGCGCACTGTGTACAATTTGCCAACTGGTGAATTAGGGGATTGATGGCAGGGCCACTGACTAAGCCACACTAAGCGCTTTATCGACTGAAGTTCGAGCAGTCATGTATAGCTCCGAATTCACATTTGATCGCCACTTCCCCATGTTTGCTTATTGGTCAAACTCTGCGATATGTTGATTACGCATCTAATTCTGGTGACTATGATAGTCATGATCTTACGGAGCACTTTGCATCACTTTGCTTGAGTGTGCACAAGTACTTCTATTGACTAGTATTTGCACAGGTGAAATTTATTAAACTTGGAAAGACAGCTTTCTGGGTTTACCAAGAGAAATCTCGCATTGTTCTCGCAAGATTTCTTTCGAGTCTTCAGGATCAAGTTTTCGAACCTGATTTTTTCAAAATTTTTTTTGATGGAAAGGTAGTCATGCGGCTAATGTAAAGTATGGTGGCTAATGTAAAGTATGGTGGCTAATGTAAACTATGGTGGCTAATGTAAAGTAAAGTATGGTGGCTAATGTAAAGTAAAGTATGGTGGCTAA
>WMED01018416.1:0-12713 GCA_019650415.1 Pipa parva | reverse complement strand
CCTCCCCGGCCCCAGATTTTTGCCCCCCCGGCCCCAGATTTTTGCTCCCCCCCGGCCCCAGAACGTGGCCCCCTGGCCCCAGAACGTGCCCCTGATGTGCCCTCCCAGCTCCTGGGCATTGCTGTTCGTGTGCAGGACATCAACGAGCGCAGATCAGTCAGTCCGAAGTGAGGAGAACACTCTGCACCTCACTTCGGACTATCGTGAATTCACCCCCTAGTGCGGCCCTCCGGCTGTGATCTTGCTCTGCGGCCCACATGCTGAGTCGAGTTTAAAACCCCTGACCCAAAGCCTGGTGACTTTTTAAGTATCAGTGATGCATTGTTTATCTTTTTAAGCATGCATGGCAGAAGAACTAACTCCTATTCAAGCTGGAAACTTAAATTCCTATGCTGGAATCCTGTATGTTCTCTTATTGTAGTTTTTAATCTGAGGCATCTTCTGAAATAACCCAGAAATAACTTGTAAAATCAGTCTTATTTGAAAGATATTTGCTGTGCTCAGAAAAGTCTGTGCATGTGATTCCAATTTGGGGATAATATGGGTGCATGTATATACCCATCAGAAGATGGTTTGGGGCATATAATAAAGTGATATAGGGAGTAATTCATCAAGAAGCGAAATGAGCTTCGATCCGTTTGGCTCACTTCGCTAATAGTAGTATGTGCATGCTGATGTCCTGTACGCGGACATCAGCATGTGCATTAAAGGGATTCCCGTCTCAGCGAGGCAACTCTTTTGCTCTCACCGAGACGGGAATCCCTTTAATGCGCATGCTGATGTCCGCGTACAGGACATCAGCATGCGCATACTACTATTAGCGAAGTGAGCCGAACGGATCGAAGCTCACTTCGCTTCTTGATGATTTACCCCCTATATAGTGTACATATTGATAAGCCTGTTTGCGTTCAACATGCCATTCTGTAATGAAGGTTGTTAAAGCAAGCTAATGAATACACTACAGGATTTTTAATTTTAATGTTAATTGTCCTTTAACTGGGTATTATCTTTTGAAATGCTTTTATTTTTAATTATCCATATTAAATTTCTCACACATCCTAAAACAGTGCTGCACTATTTTTTTTGCTATTGACAACTGTTTTCATGATAATTTAAAGGACCACTACTGCAATACTCTTCTGCTTAAAGGACCAGTAACACAGAATATAAAACTTTAATATTTGGATTAGTATGTCAGTTAATCAAATGCAGCACATAAATATGAATCTGAATTCATCAATTTTATTACTGCCTGATTAGGAGCCATGTTATTAATTGGATCTCACAGAGTACTATTGTTTTGTTGCTTGAGATATAATACATTCAGAAATTGGTCCCAATTTTTTAAGCTAAATATTTAGCCATAAAAGCTGGTCTTCTTTTTCTTTCACTGCAGAGATGCGGTCCTCTTTACTTTGTGCTTCCACTTCAACATAATTGATTTGAGCAAGCACAGAAGCAAAATTCCAACCTTCTGTGCTTGCTCGACTCAGTGATGTTGAGGAAGAAGCATAAAGTAAAGAGGATCGCAGCCCAGCAGTGAGAGAACGGAGCAGGGAGGCTGGCGAAGAGATATCAGTATGTATTCTCTGCTATTATTTTTTTGTTTCTTATGATTTTGTGAGTTTTTCTAGTCATGTATCCAAGTTTAATTTATATTCATTGCTAGCTTTGCAACCCTATGATGATGTGCAATGGTCAGTTTGCACTCATTGGTCAATTTAGCTAGCTGTTAGATAAGGACGTTTTTTGTTTTGTTTTTTTACCTGAAAATAAAATGAATTGTGATGTTGAGTGGAGGACTGCAGACCTCATTCACTGTAAATGAGACTGTTTAAAAGTAAGAAACATTTACATTATATATACATTTTTCCACATAATATAGTATAATCTTTTTTTCTTCCTTGTACGCAGTTTTCCTGTTTTTTTTTTTTTTTTAATGTTAGACTTGATCATTACTTTTATGTGTTCAAATTGTTCACATTTAAAAAAGATTCCCAAAGGACAAAAGCAAACAACAAATGGATTGACCTCTATAATACCTACATAGAATAAAATTTGCGTGTAAAATTCAAATGATTTTTGTTTATTCTTGTTTTTGTCAGGTGGATGCAGCATTTCTTATTGATCAGTCCGATGAAACAGTTGAAGAAAGAAAAGCTGATGTGTATCAGCTGCATAAAATTGTAATGCTCAACCCTTAAACTTCCTCCTGATATAGTAAAAAGCATTTGTGAACGGTCTTGTTTAAATGTATATTACAGTTAAGAGTGTTTTTCTATGTTTAATACAGCACAGTTTAAAAAATAAATATACTGAATGTGAAATTAACAGTTCAGTTTTGATTTAAAACGGATATAGAACCTCGTGTGGTGTTTAAGATGCAAATAAAAGAATTGCTTTGTTCACGCAGGCATCCTGTATGCTAAACTGTACTGTGTTGCATCTTCTTAACTTGTGTTTTTGTCAGATTTCTTTAGAACACTTTGCAATAAATATTTCATGAAATATTTTTTCTGTTTTCTATATTTAATTTTACTCGTTAACAAATTACATTTGAACAGTTACTGTAAAAACACTGAGATTAATGGTGGGAATGGGTCATTTTCTTGCACATTTCATGTGATTGTGTGCATTTTGAGCACATTGTAAACATACGTAAACTCGTATCGAATAAACCTATCATGATGTGAACATGGCCGCTAACTTCTGTTTTTCAATTGCTGAATTTTCAATTTTTTTTTTTTTATCCTTTCATCAGTTAATGTGCATTAAAAATTGAATTTGTGTATTGTCTATATCAGGGACGGCAAACCTATGGCACGCATGCCAGAGTGGGCACGCAGAGCCACCTTTGTAGGCACGCGCATCTTCAGCACAGGCCGCCTACCCGACCTGACAGTTTTCAGGCCGGACACGCTGTGTATGCTGGGGAGTGCTCCTTCCCCAACGCAGGCGCACTCCGCAGGCACGATTACATCACTCATCAGTGCCAGAGTTTCAGGAGACAGTGCTGGTGAGTGACGTCACTTTTTCGGGACTCTGCCAAAAAGGTTCGCCAAAACTGGTCTATATACATTAGAAAATGCTTGAAAAATGAATGGTAAATTCATAGTGAGCATATATGAGTTTACAAGTTATAAATTTAGACATTGTCAAATGGCTATGCACACAAACCTTTAGGGCTATATGTAGTATTCCTAATTTAGCATCCTCTGTAAAATGCTCAATATCTAACTGTACATATCAAGAGCCAAATGTTCTCCCACCAAATACTCCCCATGGTTTATACCAGATGTTCTTAGTAAGGAATTCCACTAAAGATTTTGTCATGGCAATGGACATATTTTGTAAAAAAAAACAAACAAACAAACAAACAGTGTGACAGTAGCCTCGGCTTGTATGACCCCAGTGGGTTTTTTTTTAACTTCATAGTCCACTTGTCATTTTCTGCAGAATTGCAAGGCTCTATGTAAGTTACTATTGCAGTTTTTGTAATAGTAGCATAGTCAAACTAGTAGTCCTGCAAATTTTCTTAAGATTTTAAATATGAATTTGCTTTGTTCCAGGCTGTTCTGTTTGTGTAAAGCCGTTTTGTAAAATACATTGTCTTTTTCTTTCATATATAAACCTGTCAGTACAGCAAAGATGGATGCAGTGATCACCATTCAGTCTCTAATCTCTGCAAGAGATCTGCTCATTACATCGTCATGTTTAGCACACAGCATCAATTAGATCCCATTCTGAAATCTTAATTCTTGATACTACATAAACTGTTTCAACATATATTTGTTCTTCTAATAGTTTGTAAATTACTTAACATTGCTATCTAAACATCAATTATTTATTTGCAGTTCTTCATAATTTACAGCCACTCTCCTACTACCCCTTACAGCTTTCTACCCTACTTAAATTTCAGTTGATCAGTTTGGTATTGGTAGTTGACTTGACAGGCTTGAGATTTCTGAAAAAAAGAGAAAAAACAGGCAGCCAACAATTGTCTGAGACTGCACACCTGCAATTTTCTGATTGGTTTCTCAAAATTTTCAAACCTTTGAGTTAATTCACTAACTTAAAGGAACAGTTTAGTTGCAAACAGTCTATCACTGTTACGCTTGTTGGTGTATAATATGGATACTTTTTTTTTTTCAACCATTTTGATTAAGAAAAGCTTATTTCTCTCCTATTTCCTCTTCAGCAGCTCAGTTTGGAAATATTAAGTCGAGAATTTGAATAAAAGCTTAAGAATTCTAAATAGCCAATTAGAAACTTGCAGGTATGGTATGTAATCTGACTGAGTGGGTGCCTACCTGCTAAAATCAAAATTCCGAAGTCTGTTCAAGTTACTGAATTGATCAGGCCTGTGAACCTGCTAGACGCCAGGTTTTCTGAGCAATTACTATATTTCCACTAAATATATGTATCAGTGGCAATTAGATGGACAAATAACTGTTGAATATTGAACTGTCCCTTTAGATTCTGAACTGAACTGCTTAAGTGGGACGTAGGTAAGTGAAGGAAGAAGCTTCTTGAAAGAAAGTGGCTATAAATAATGAAATAAATGTAGTATAATTGCATTTAACAGTGACATGCAAGTAATGTGCCTTTAACATTCTCTTAAGCAGAGTGAAAACCTTAAAACCATAGTGTTCACAATTAAAGGCAAAGTAGCCTTCACAAATATTTTTTATATATCTTGTGCATTGGTTCACATCACACCTCACGTGCACCTCCATCAATTTTTTTGATGGCATTACACTAGGGGAGCATACCTCTCCCTGTTTCTATGTTTTCGTTTTTCTCACCCAGCGCTGCCTTCGTATTCTGATCTCTCAGAATTCACTGAACATTTGTAATGACATGGAGCTGTCCAACACATTTAGTACTATCCAAAAAAATATATAGCGAAAACGCGCATAGGAAAATTCACTGAAAATAAAAGTAAGTTTTTGGAATGGATCTCACAGAATCCAACTGAAATTAGGGAACATGTCTTTGTCAAATCAAATTATGTGTCTCCACTGAAAGCAGGATACATTGGCAGCCCAGCAGATGAGAATTTTGTGTATTGTCCTTTGAGTATGCCAATGAGCTATTGTGTGTATGGTCTGGCTTGCTAATCAAATATCAGTGTGACTCCACCTAAAGCAGGATAAATTAGCAGCACAATAGGGAACAAATTGGTAAATTGACTTTTGTGTAGCTGTAATCTGTTTATGACATTTGCGAAAAAATGTATTGTAGTGATTTTGCAACGCTTATGTGCTGTGTTGCGAAAAACATGATCGCATAATTCAATTTCCGTGAACTAGCTACCAAATAAGCCAGGAAAGTAACAGTGGTTCTTCACTCGTTTGGTGGCTTTCGATGGAGATCTTTCTTCTGAGATTATTTTCCCAGTCCTATTTCGAACCTGTGGACATGTTTCTGAGCTTTTGGCGAACTTTCTTTCAAGAATTTTCGTTACAAGTTTTGCTTACTCAGTGTTTTAACTTTTTTTTTTTTAACTTGTTTTAAGTATTTTCACCCCTGTTTGTGGAAACTTCACAGACTTTTGTTCACAGAGTTTTTTTTTGGACTTTGTAAACTTTCAGTCTTACTTTTAGGAATTTCCGCCTAGACTTTTTTTGGTTCCTGTTCAATTTTCGTCAGCGAACTTTTCATCTTAAAGAATGGAATTGTTAAATGAGAGTTCTGCCAGGAGTAGGCCATGTTTGCTGGGTTGGCTATGAAGATGATCAGGCAAAGAAGGGAAAGAAGTAGAATGGACATGGCTGTTCAGGACAGTTTTCTAATTTATATCTTAGGCTGCATTAGCATCCTGAGAGGTTTCAGCATTAATACATCTTTTGATGAGCTGTTGGCAGTAAATCAAGATACACATCTGTGGTCTGCTATTCCACCAGTGGAGAGACTTACTATTACTTTGAGGTATTTGGCCACAGGGCAAAGTGTTTTTGCCATGCATTATCAGTTTCTCGTTGCTAAATCTCACATCAGTGGCATTGTACGAGAGACCTGGGACGTTTTGTGGCGACTACTTCAACAATGCGTGATGTCAGAACCTACAGAGGAAACATGGACCAAGATTGAAGATGACTTTTATGCAATCACACACTTCCCAAATTGCATTGGTGCTCTTGATGGGAAACGTGCTTCTACAGAAACCTATACATAGTGAATCCCAGTATTGGAACCACAAAAAATTTTTTTCTATTGTACTTTTGGCAATTGCCAATTCAAATGACTGTTTCAGGATTATTGATGTAAGATCCTATGGAAGTACTGGGGATGCAAATGCATTTCACCATTCAGTAATGTCTAGTAGATTGGAAAATGGAGATCTACATGTTCCAGTGCCAAGGCCATTACCAGGAACAACCAGGTAATCCATGCCTTTTGTGTGATGAGACATTTGGATTGACACAGAACATTATGAGGCTGTATCTGGGAAGACACTGAGAGACTCGAGGTTATTCCCTAAGGTGCGAATTCGACTGTCAAATTCTCAAACAGTAAATTCCCATAGCAAATCTGCGACTGCAACTTCTACCATTGTAAAGTTGCAACTGCGACAAATTTTTAAATTGCGACTGCTACAACTTTCCATAGTAAAGTTGCAGTTGCGACTATATCCTCATAAAGACGTTACTGTGACAGTAGCAGTCTATTGAGGCTGTCTTTAGCTGGGGAATTCACACCTATACTCAACAATTCAGACTTTAGTGAATAAACCCCCTTTTTTTCTAATTGTGACAATTGTTATGTTATTTTACATAATGGTTTTCAGACTTGTTTTTCAGTTTTTGGTTATTAATAAAAATGTATATTTAATTAAAAGTTTTTCTAAAAATTTCTAATTATTTGTCATAATCCCCACCTACAATTTGCAATAAGGATCCTGTTTTTTTCATATTGTGTATTCATCCATCTCTGTTTCATATAGGACAATTGAAAATAAAAAGATCAGATATGGTACTTTCCCATACCTACAGTAGTACCGTATGGGCCTAACAACATGCAGAAAATAATGTACCCCTTTCTGTAATTTATAATGATATAATTAGTTAGCATTTTATAAGTACTTTTGCTAAACAGCTTTTCTCAATTCGCTCTTGGTTGTCACAGACTTAACTGGAGGTTTGATTTTAGTATTGTAGCTTGTTCAGAAAGACTACAAATCCCATGATTCCCTATCACTCATCATAAGAAGGTATTAGTGGCAAACAGAACCAGTTGGTGTTCAATTGTTCTTCTGTTTCCCTTAAAATGATGTGCTGCAGTGTTACCATATTTCAGTATTTGCGTAAGTTTAACGGTCAAATTTATCGTGGTGCATTTTCTCATGATTGTAATGTAAAAATGTATAAAAATGCCTAAATTCATGGATGACTTTTGCGACACCAGTTTTACCAGTTATAGCACTAGTATAAGTAGGTACATTTGTTCCTCCTGACAAATTTGGCAGTGCCTGCCAGTGGGCACAAATACAGCCTAAGCAGCTGGTGACATTTGCCTTGCAGTGTGACACCCCTAGACCATGACATGGATCGCAGGGGATCACCCTACACCACTGAATTACATTTGAGCTAATACAATAATCCCCATTGAAAGTACATTATTTCTATTTAATTCTCCTTTCATTTAGCATAAAAGGATAAAAAAGGTACATTTTAGCTATAGATTTTTATGACAAATATTTATCAAGGTATGCTACTGAAAATGGCATTTTGCTAACCCTATAATGTAGCACAAGTTCACGTTCACCAAGATATTACTTAGGTTGTAATCTGATAAAGTTTGATCAAGATGGCCCTGGGCACTAGCAGTTAAATGAATTTACCTTGATGGGGGCAATGACTGCTCCTCTACTTTCTGAGTTGTGTAACCCATGTTCTTGCTAGAGATTGCATCATAAGGCATAACCTGCAACTACAGTATGTGTATAAACAGGTCAAAACTTAACATGCAGAACCAAGTTGGTGCATGATTCCTAAATGCCCACAACTACATTTCTGCCTTTCCACGCTTGGAATTATAGAGCCTTGTATGGGAGGGTCTACATTAAACTAATTAAACTTCTAATTATACCGTTTTATCTTCAACGGGAACATTCACTCTTCACTTTTAAAACCAAACTGAAGTCTTTCCTTATGGAGCACTAGCACAATTTTTGTGTATATATTTTATTTTATCCTTAATTAATTTTTTATGTTTAGTACATGTATTTATTGACCAGTGTTTCTGTACATTGTTACAGCTCTTATTACCCTCTATCTGTTTATATAATGTCTTCCTCCCATTTAGATTGTAAGCTCTATGGGGCAGGGACCTCCAACCTTTTGTGTCAACTACAACCTGGCACTTAAATTTGGATGAAATTTATTAAACATGGAAAGACCACTCTCATATTCACTAAACAGCGGATTCCCATAGCAAATCTGCTACAATTTTCCCATTGTAAAGTCGTGACAATTTTTCCATAATAAAGTTGTGACTGAGACAATATTCTCATTATAAAGACACGACTGCGACAGTAGCAGCCTATTGTGACTGTCTTTATCTGGAGAATTCGCACCTATACGCAACAATTCAGACTTTAGCGAATAACCAGTTTTAAATTAGTAAAGAAACTCTTGTGCTTATGGTTCTAGGCTTTGATAGTGTAGTAGTCTTTAAACGGACTTTAATCCAGATCAGCAGCTTGCCTCTCTGTTGCATAGGAAATCACAAGTAATATAGGGGGTTATTCACTAAAGTCCGAATTGTTGCGTATACGTGCGAATTCGCCAGATAAAGACAGTCGCAATAGGCTGCTACTGTCGCAGTCGCATCTTTATAATGAGAATGTTGTCGCAATCTTAACTACAAAAAATTGTTGTGACTTTACAATGGGGAATTTGTAGCAGATTTTCTATGGGAATCTGCTGTTTGCGAATTCGACAGTCAAATTCGCACCTTAGTGAATAACCCCCATTGTTGTGTGTGGGAGTGCTGCACTTCCTTGGTTATGGCTGTGTATCAGGCTGCTGCTTGCCTCTTCCCTCTTCAGTTAGTGTACCTGAACTAACTAAAGGGGGAAGAGGCAAGCAGCAACCTGATACACAGCCATAACCGAGGAAGTGCGGCACTCCCACACCCAACTATATTTAGCGAATATTCTCTAAACATTCTCATGAGTTTTTTTAGAGATTTCGAGATCAAATTTTTCAATCTCAATTTTTTGAAATTCTCAGTGGAAAGGTAGTCATGATCAGGGCTGTGGAGTCTGAGTCGTTATAAAATGGACCGACTCCGACTCCCAAAATATATAATACATTGGTAGAGTTAGTTTATTGCAGTATATGAATAAGAATTTGGGAAAATAATTTAATGTCCTGTAAAGGTCTGTTCTATTCCTTATATAAGGATCTAGGCTCTTAATTGAAATTAATGTGCGCTGCACTTTATGTACATGCTCAGTAGTGAAGCTCCTTGCTACAGGTCAGAGGAAAAGGCACTGGAAGGAATGGCTGCACTCATCACAGATCTGATAGAGAAAACAGGATTAAAGAAGTTTGCTCACTACAAAAATGAGCTTTCAACGTTTTTGTTGAAAACTTTTTTCCCACTTACTGCAGCGTTTTGCATATTTGCAATTTATTAAAGTTTTTTGTGTTCTAATTTAGAACACAAAAAATTTTAATAAATTGCCAATTTCTATCCAATAAGTATATTTTATGTTCTACCTAAATAGCTTGATTATTGTATTATAAGGATGATAAAAAGCTTAAATTAAGTTCTCTCTTAAACATGCGGCATGAATGAGGGAGTCGGAGTCATGGGAAATTGAGGAGTCGGACTTTGGCTTACCGACTCCACAGCCCTGGTCATGCTAGTAATGTAAAGTATGGCTACTTTTCCATCGAGAAATTTTTTTTTGAAAAACTCAAGTCTTGAAAAATCTCGTGAGATTTTACTCGGAAAGCCTGAGCGCGGTCTTTCCGAGTTTAATAAGAAAAAAAAGTGTTGTATCCTTGTGATATTATACTGGTATGGTAAAATGCACTTTTCCCATGTCTGAACTATATTTGTATGGCTGAATTGTACAGCACTGTGTACATTTGTGGCGCTTTATAAATACAATTATACATACATACAGAATAGCCCTCAAAAAGCTGTACTATCAGAAAATGTAACTCCTGAGGAGCAGCGGGGAACCTGGAGCACACACAGCTTATTTGTTCTTGTACTGTTGTAAATAGGTGAGCATTGACAGATATAGTTATATTATGAAAGCTGGTTTATTTCTTTATATGAGGTAAACTTTGCCCTAAAGCTAACTTGCTTTTTCTCTGCTCATAAACAGAACATATTTTCAAGGAGACCGTCTAGTTACTAATATAGTCTGACAAATATGTTGTACTGGTAACATAACCTCTAGCTGCACACCCGCTTCCACTGCATGTTATTGTTGTTTTGCCTCACAGTAAGGTGGAAAGGTTTCAAGTGACTAGGGGGCGTACAGTGGGAGTCAAGGGGGTGGGTAGACCACGTGCTATAGGGAGGGAGGTGTGTGTGGGGAGTTCTGCACGTGCAGGGGGGCGGGAGATGACGCGTTGGCTGTGGCTAGTCCGTACATATACCGGGGCAAGAAGCTAAGAAAATATGGCGGAGGACGATAGAAACGGAATAACCTGCGCCGGTCCCGTGTCCAGACTGTCTAAGGCACTGTCTCATGCTCGTTTGGAGCTGCTGGAACAAGAGGCCGCCATGCCGACAGCTTCTACCATTCAGCCTGCGGCTGTACGTACAGTGGGATCACAGACCTCAAGGAGAAGGCAGCTCTCCAGCAGCCAAAGCTTGTCTGGTTCCCTGGAAAGCCTGAGCGGTTTATCGTGTGAGGCTCGGGTATTGGTGGTGAATACCGGGGGTACAATCGGGATGATGTACCAAAATGAAGGTGAGGGAATACCTCAGAGAGCCGCTAGCCGAGGTCACCGGGTTGTTTAGTGTGTCACTGGGTGGAGCTTCCTCCTTCCAACACTAGTGCAAAGTATACTGCGGGAAGGGGGGGGTAAGACTGAGCATGATGGGACAGGGGTAGATACAGTTCTGCATACACTACTCCCAGGGTTCCATAGGAAAGCTGGGGCTGTATTAAACGAGAGGTTCACCTTTAAATGTATTGTTGTGATAATGAAATCGTGAAAGTTGGTTATTTTTCTCTTACTTCACTTTGTGTTTTTAGTTCAACAGTTTTTTTGGTTTCTAATCACCCCCAGTACCTTGTCTTTCTGCTAACGAGCTGATCTATTGCGGTGGCGCTCGGTGGCTGGTTGCTAGGTTATAGGATCCGTGTAAACAATAAGCCCATTCAAAGGTAAACAAGTGAAAGAAAATAGGGATTACAAAGCTGCCAGCGAATGAAGGTCAATTCCAAACTCTTAGAATACCACAATCTATGAAATAATGTCCCATTTAGATTGTAAGCTCTGTGTGGCAAGGACCTCCGTTCTCTTGTTTCAGTCACTGCCTGGCACTTAGGGAATAATTCACAATAGTGCGGAGTCTTTGCCTCACTTCGCACTGACATGCGCTCGCTGATGTCCATCACGAGGACATCAGTGAGCACTTTAAAGGGATTCCAGTCTCGGCAAGACCACTCGAGTCCCCTTGCTGAGACTGGAATCCCTTTAAAAGCAGTCGCTGATGTCCGCGTGCTGGACATCAGCGAGCGCATAACAGTCTGTGCGAAGTGAGGTGAAGGATCCGGAGCTCACTTTGCACAATGGTGAATTCCCCCCAGAATCTTTATAGAGCTGCCAAAAATTCCCATTGAGGTCTGAGAAACACTGGCTATATCCCCCCACCCACAATGCTGGAAGTGTAACAAGTAGAGTTTGAGCTGATTTCTCTACAGGAAACTCAAAATTGCAAATTAAGTAAGTGTTCTGCCCTAAACACTTTTTGATAGATAATTCGTCATGGGTAGGGAAACAATTGCATCAGCCTTGACTCTTGTTTCCTGATATACATCTTATCACAGACATTTAAATATTTAAGTAACTGGCATTGTTCCTAATGTGAAGAAGTGTTTTTGACACTGAGTGGTATCCAGTGCTTTTTTTGTAAAAAAAAATATTTTCCGGTACTCATTAATTAATTTCTCATGAATATAAGTATAATCAATAAATATTAAGCATGTCACAGGATTAAAAGATATTGAATGGCACAATAGAGGCAGCAAGAAGATAAATGACATCAAGAAGAGCTAATACCAGTACAACAGTCATTAAGTTCTCAGCAGTTAGATGTTAGAATACTTTTCCCTGCGCCACAATGTGACACTAGCTGTAGTCAGAAAACAGCTCCTAATGCATTTCTTTGTAACCCCAACATTAATGTGTAATTAATTTCATACTGAATATAAATTAATTTTCATAGTCGAATAGAAAAGTAATTGATTTAACAAATGCTCAGAATAGAAAAGAACTACATACCGAACAATTCCAGAAGATGGTAATCACGCAGGGTAACTGCCAGAAGTGCAGTAGCATGGAGTCTGGACAAGGTAGAAAATCATATGAGTTCCACATGTAAGAGGTTTCTTCTCGCGAGTCTGACAGAAGAGACTGTCAGAGACAGGGCCGGGCCAAGTTTTTTTTGTGCACTAGGCGTAGTAATGAAATATTGCCCCCCCCTCCCCAGTTTTTGATGACACATGCATAATC
>WMED01018415.1:0-12714 GCA_019650415.1 Pipa parva | reverse complement strand
TACATCCCTTTCTATGTCTCCCTGTCCCTAGTTCATCTTCACAATGTCCCACTAACTGTGAATTGACATTTTCTGGCAGAAGGAAAGACTTTTCTCATTATAGCTCCTCCAATCAGATCCCTTAAATCATGATCTAGCATGGAGCTATAATGTCAATCATCATTTAGCCCCACCCGACTCGGGAAAGAAAAGTTGGGCAGACAGAGAAGATGACAAAAATATTTATTTCATTAGTACAGCCTAAATTAATATTAGAGTTTTGAGGTGACACGTGCACTTTAACTTTTCCAAATAATCACTTGTGGCTTGTAGTCAGGGTACATTACTCATTAGGTAATGTTCTTAAATTGTCAGGTATGAAATTGATGTTCAGATAACTGTTTTTATGAGAAGAATCTTTTCTTGTGCCAGGAAATGTCGGTATCTAAGCACAAAACTAGACTCTGCTTTGTCGATTTTATCTGCTTTTTTATATAGAAATAAAGAATATTTGCAATGGTCACATATAGGGGACTGGAGATTAAGGGGGGAATTCACGATTCTCCGAAGTGAGGTGTGAAGTGTTCACCTCAATTTGCACTGACTGAGATGCACTCGCTGATGTCCTGTACGCATTAAAGGGATTCCAGTCTCCGCGAGACCACTCTTTTGCTCTCGCCGAGACTGGAATCCCTTTAATGTGCTTGCTGATGTCCGCGTGCAAGAAATCAGCGAGCGCAGATCAGCCAGTTCGAAGTGAGGCGAACACTCCACACCTCACTTCGGAGTATCGTGAATTCCTCCCTAAAGGAGAAGTATAGTCAGATTACATCTTAACATATGCAGTACTATACCTTAGTGAGAAGCGTTTCTCCCCTGTAGATGTTTCATCTGAAGTTGGATGAGTTATTTCAGAGCACTGATAAACTCCCGCACCAGGAAATGTGTGTGATATAACTGCTAAACCCGAGAAGAAAAAGCTGCCTGACTTCTATTGGTTAAGTAGTGTGCTGACTTTTTGACCTCATCAGTCATGCTTGATTACATTCCTGAAATGCAGTAGATTACAGAGGAAAGCTAACTTTCTCCGCGCAGGAGGCATTAAGATGTAATTAGGGAGGGAGTACCCTTTCATGGAAAACTGTCCGTTACACATCACACACACACACATTTACTGGTGTGGAAGTTTATCAGTGCTGCCTACTCAATCATTCTGCATCACATAAAACAACTACTGGGGAGAAACGCTTCTCACAGCTGACTATAGTTCCACTTTAAACATTTTTCCATCAATATTATGGATTTTCCATAGAAATAAATAGATTGAAAAGTTTTGATCGAATTTTCGATGTCGCGATATTGAATTTTCGATATCGCGAAAATCCAATATCGGTAAAATGTTTGCGATATTGGTAAATTCGATATGATGATATCAGTAAAATGTATTCGATATAGCGATATCTATGCTTTCGATTTTATTAAAATTCGCACTTACTATCTACTTTGGTGGAAAGTAATCTATTTTATCCCCATGGTAGCTGAGTATAACAAGGCTTTGTGACATCATAACAGAACAGCTTCCATATGACATTTACTAAAGTTTCCACAGTCAATTCCCATCATTGCTACTGGAATATTATATATTTTTTTTTCAACTATAAACTCTTATTGTCAAGGGCCTGTTTGTTTGATTGATCTTTTGAAATCCAAGAAAAACATACTCGCTGAGGCTAATGCTCATTTAAGCTCTAAAATGCATTTCCAAGTCCTTGTAGAGGTCAGATAAAAAACAGAAAATAGTTATGCACAAATTATCCCCATAGTTAAAGAAATAGCAGATGATTAGTTTGTACACTTAGAGCTTAATGGATTTACCAGGGTCCTCGACTTTAGAGGAAGCTGGAAATATATTCAAAAATAAATCCCTATATGTATAGCATGCACAGGGGATTATAAATAAAATGTTCATAACTAGTATCAACTTCCTTGCTTACAGTATGAGTAAACATCATACAGTGTATAATGGATAATGTGCCTCTTCTGTATTTTATAAAGATATTAAAAAAAAAAAGCTTTTAGATGCATTCAAAGTTATACACAAAACAGTGCTCTAAGGGGACTTTCAGTTGTTGAAATCATACTGAAATGTACATATCTATATTATAACTGATGGAGTATAATTAAAAACACAGTGGGGTTGACCATACCAAACTGTAGATAATATAAAATTTTAACCTACATCCAGACATAAGATAAGTCTTATAGAAAATTCACTATTCTGTTTAATAAAATTATTTTCCCAGATAATGGGTGAAATTTATTAAAGTCGTAAATACCGCTCTCGGTCTTTCCAAATTTATCACGCGAGATCACTGAGTGAGTTTTGCAATTTCAATTTATTTATTTTTTTTTACATTTTTCAATGGAAAGGTATATTCTACTTTACATTAGTAGTGTGGCTACCTTTTTATCGAAAAATTGAGATAGAAAAACTCAATCGAAAAACTTGCGTGTTAATCTCTCAGGAACAACGCGAGATCTATGTGCAATAAACTTGGAAAGACTGAGAGCGCTCTTTCCTACTTTAATAAATCTCAATGGGTGACATTGACATAAACTAATCAATAACAGTGAATTTTATAATGAAATACTTTAGGATCTCTTTAGTTATGGAACAGCAATAAAAAAAGCTTGTTATATCTGGAGATATATATATATATATATATA
The DNA here is from genome assembly GCA_019650415.1 of Pipa parva. NCBI lineage: Eukaryota > Metazoa > Chordata > Amphibia > Anura > Pipidae > Pipa > Pipa parva. The sequence continues at coordinate 10,008 of WMED01018415.1, read as the reverse complement.
TATATATATATATATATATATATACAGAATATATACTGTATATAGTCCACAAATGCAAAAAATGAGTATTGCAATATTTTTGATACTCTTTTTTTATTGGACTAACAGTCATTTTTAAATAGACCAGCATTCAAGAGATCCGTCCTCTCTTTATCAAGCAACAAGCAATACATAATTAATTAATAATTGCTTGTGACTTGATAAAGGAAGTACAGATCTTTCAAAAGCTTGTTTATTTAAAATGAATGTTAGTCCAATAAAAAGGTATCACCAAGTATTGCAATACTCATTTGTGTGTGTGTGTGTATATATATATATATACAGGGGTCGGACAATGAAACTGAAACACTTGTCATTTTAGAGAGGATTCATAGCTAAATTGGACCAGCCTGGTGGCCAATCTTCATTAATTGCACATTGCACTAGTAAGAGCAGAGTGTGAAGGTTCAATTAGCAGGGTAAGAGCACAGTTTTGCTCAAAATATTACAATGCACACAACATTATGGGTGACATACCAAAGTTCAAAATAAGACAAATTGTTGGTGCACGTCTTGCTGGCACATCTTTGACCAAGACAGCAAGTCTTTGTGATGTATCAAGAGCCATGGTATCCAAGGTAATGTCAGCATACCACCAAGAAGGACGAAACACATCCAACAGGATTAATTGTAGACACAAGAGGAAGCTGTCTGAAAGGGATGTTCGGGTGTTAACCTGGATTGTATCCAAAAAACATAAATCCATGGCTGCCCAAATCAGACGGCAGAATTAAATGTGCTCCTCAACTCTCCTGTTTCCCCCAGAACTGTCCGTCGGGAGCTTCACAGGGTCAATATACATGGCTGGGCTGCTACAGCCAAACTTTTGGTCACTCATGCCAATGCCAAACATCGGTTTCAATGGTGCAAGGAGCGCAAATCTTTGGCTGTGGACAATGTTAAACTTGTATTGTTCTCTGATGAGTCCACTTTTGCTGTTTTCTCCACATCTTCCCATTCTTCCTTAATACTGATATCAAACTCAGAAAGGAGCAAAAGGGTAGGTGGTCCATAGATTACAAGGACATTTAACGAAACTGCAAGAAAGGAGGTTTCATCATCAGCACAGGAAGGGAATCTTTACTTTAAAGGTGGTCAAGCTGTGGAATTACCTACCTAGGTAGTTGGTAATTAGTGACTCTCTTAATAAATTCTAGCATTAGTTATCTATTGAGTCTAGTAGGGATTGATCCAGTAGTTTGGTCACCAACAAAAGCATCAAGGATGAATCAGCTGGAATCAGTTGTAGGCAGACTCCTAAGTTGACTCCACTTTTTGTCATTCTATTGCATAAAACCCTTTGCAGCCTTCTAATAATGTTTTAGAACATGCATGACTAAAAGTCCCATGAACCCCCTTGAAGTATTTATTTAATGGAAGGCTACATTGGCAGCTGGAGGAATACAGAAACTTGGAGAATATATTAAATAAGATAAGACATCAACATTTTAGAAAATTATTTTTTTTTTAAAACAGGAAAGTGGAGTGATGGTTGTTTTATGTTATAAATGGATAGTTCTGATGTTAAAGCTAGACAGTTATAAGGTTATAATTTACATAATGTTCCATGCACTTTCTGTGTGTACTGTGTATTATAAAATTATTAATTACAGGAAGGAGCATGCAAATTATGGTATTATTGTAAAGTCAACATTTCAGATCTACGAATGCAAAAATATGAATGAAATAAGAATCCTGTTAGAAACCTATCATAGGGAGGATCCAAGATTTATTCAGTTTTGCCTGCTATTGTATGATTAGAATTCTGAGAATACGACTTTAAAAAAACAAATTCTCATCACTTCAAGACGCTATGCAGTGATAGCTGCAAATTCTCTACTCCTTATTCAGAAAACAGAGGATTCCCACTACAAAGAATACAAAGTGTCCGAATCGGTCAGAAATTCACCACATCGCAGAGTATACGAAGATTGGGAAGTGGTGAATTAATGTGAATTTGGATCTTTATGTGAATGTTGACTTTCAAGAATAAGCCCCCATGTATGTTAAATAGAGGTATATTGAAAGCATGCTTTCGAGATTTATAAACTCCTCGGGTTACTTAATTAAGTAGGTGCCACCGTATTCCATTAAACTCATTTCCATTCCCAGCAATTTCCATCAATATTTTGTGTCAAAACAGCTATTTATGTGTCTGAAAAAAAAAACACTCTAAAATATACCCTGTGTAATAGAAATATTTATCTTTTATTTTGTTTCCTTTGTATGAATTTTTTTCCCATGGGCTATTTTACTGCTTTTGGTTTTTATTTTGAAACACAGAAAGAATTTTCTCTTAGATACAGTCGTTTTCATTGTGGTTTCATTTTGGTTTTAAGAAATTTCAGCAAGATCAAGGAAATAATCCCATGGCTCATGTGTAGAGTCACAAGGTTTAAAGGGCCCTGGTCACCTTAACTTTTACTTTTAGCAAGTCATCTAACAAAATGCACGGCTGATCTTTATTTTCAGACCTTTTACAATTTTGAAATAATTTATCTTTCTTGGCTTAGCCTGCTGCTAGAATTGCATCTTGAATGGGCTGATGAAATCAATATGAATAAAATACATGCCTAAGCTTTTTTTTTTTCTAATTTGGTAACCGATACAGTCTATAAATATTTCATCCATTTTATAAAACATATGTTGAAAAGATATTACTGTAATTCATCTATTTCACATTGTATGATTCAGCTGTGCTGATTAGAATGTTCAGTCTACCTGCAGGCAGGATGCAAGACCAAACCGGCCATTTGGATTGGCCAGGCAGTTATTCTAATACCGCATCTGTAAAAACGTTCTTTGTCGTTAAATTCCTGAATTGTATTGCTTTTTGTCTGTAATTATCTTTACTGATAGCATGTTGTTAAACAAACCTCAACCAGTTCCATTATAATCTATGGTACATATACAGGAAGTCAGCCCTAAAGCCCAGTTTTCAAAGCTAAATATCTTACATTTTATCTTTTTATTTAAAAATGTAAAAACATACAACCATCCCATCTCCTCACAATCTTTTCTTAATTCAAGCTCAATTATCCTCATTTTTTCCTCCCCCTCTCTCTCTACTTTCTAGGCCTTCCTCTAAAGCCTCACACCTATTTTCTAGTTCAATCCTATCTTCCACTTCCTGTTTCCTTTTCCTTCCTCTGCTTCCTCCAACAACCTTCCAACCATCCTCCGTTTTCTTTTGTAATTTCCAAAGTTTCCTCTCTGCTTTTTAGATTATTACTTCTTTGTATTCCTTCAAGTGCTTTCTCCACAGTCCAGTTTTGTCTTTGTAATAAAATGCATGGAATTTCCAGAAAAATATCTACTGGCCTTGGGTGTGGATGTGAGCACTCTGTGAACACTGAGAAATATCATTTTTGTTCATTAAATGGAAACTGAATATAAACCAAATGCACAAACCTAACAGATCTAAAGCTTTTGTTTGTTATGATATCACTCATGTCTTGCTGGAGTTAACTGAAGCTGGCAAGGTTTACTAATAAAATAATGTAACTGTATAAGATTCTGTTAGGATTGGATCCTACAAAAGGAGAAAGGATTGGAGATGCCAATAAGGCTGGTAACCACAGCAGGCTTAATACTATCTCCCACCAGGGCATGGAATCTAAGACGCTGCTGGTGTTCACCTAGAGCTCCCGCAAGATAGTTAGGCTTTGGCTGAAAGCCCTGGGGGGGCTATCCACTGGTGGTAACACACACAGAGTTTAGAAAACAGAACTGGTAGCTTTAAGTAGAGGTACTGGCAGGCGAATACTGGCAGGAAGAGTCTAGGACAGGCAAAGCATTAATACTTTAATAGAAGCAGGGATACTGGGCACCTAGGAGTTAAATAGTCCTATAATTGGGCGCCATTAGTACTGACAGACTCCCTTATATAGGAAGAGGAGTCTGTCAGCTGTTTGCAGCGCCCATGTCATAAGCACGCACCTGCGCCATGTGCGCTCCCTACGTCAGCGCACTCCTGATGTGAGCGCTGAAGAGAAGTCGTGGCACCCCCAGCGCCACAGAGGGACCGGCGCTGAAACGTGAAGTAGAACTCCTCACAAACTGAAGTCGAACACACAGGACTTGCTGGAGTAATCATAGATTCAGGTGTTAGAGATAATTGTGATACATTTTATTGGACCAGCATATCTTTGGTTAAGAAGATAACAAGCTTTCCAACCTCACAGGGTTCTTCTTCAGGTTTGAAGGTCTCAATAGATCAGAAATAATGGGAAAGGAAATACACTCATCATCTTTGAAAGGTCAGATCTGTTGTGACTACCAATCATATAAAATGATCCAAAAATATTAAACTGAGGTTTGCAGAATGTTATTAGACAATTCTGCATGCTTAGGTTTTTGTGTTTGGCAGCCTCTTTTACCCTCCCCTATACCCAGACTGGACTCCAGAACTTATGTTACATTCCCGATGAAGCTCTAGAATGTGGCTAAATATAATGTATGAAAATATTTTGCAATGGTCTGCTCCCTTAAGAAAAGTTTCAGGGGAGCTTAGATAAAGTGAGGGGGTGGATAGGTCTAAGACAGAAAAAAGCTGCCGGTAGAGAAGAAATGAGAAGAAGATAGTAGGTGACTCAATGGTGGCACCTGGGAGGTATGAGATCTTCTGTGTGGTTTGCATCCCTGAGGAACTCTCCAGTGGGGATACATTTTACTGAATCACATCTGTGTAATCTGTATATTTACGGTTGTGTGACAGTTTAAGATTTATTTTTTTGTTTGACTCCTGCCAGGATGAGGCACTGGCTGAAATTTAGCTGAGCTCTCCAATCAATGAGTCATATTTTCTGTCGGCATGACAGCAAAATGCCTAGCTGCATTTATAGACTGACATAGCACAGTAAGAACACCAAATAGCTAAGAAATTATTAATTTACTGTCCACAATAAATTTTCTTGTGCATATACTGACAATTACCTGTTAAAAGAAAAACTACCCAAAATGATGTTACATTGAACTAATCGATGTGACGGTGGAGGTTAAGGGGGTACTATTCTCTCTGAATACATTACATAAGTTTAATGAAAAAAGGCATTCATATAACACTGAAATTTCACAGTTTATTATCAACTCTACTGAAATTTTTTCAGAAACAGAGATTTCCCATTTTTAGGAATTTATAAATAAATAATACACAGTACACACAGGAAGTGCATGGAACTTCCTGAAATTTATAACCTTATAAACAGCTAGTTACAGCATTAGAACCTAAACTGACATTAAACCTGTTTTCTAAAACATCATTCTAAAACATGTCGATGCTTTGTCTTTTTCAACAGCCATTTCTGCTAACTGTCTCTGTATCCTATGAAATGGTACTCCACCACTCTTTTGAGTGACATGGCGTCAACAACAATCCATGGTTTAACGCTACAACCTTAAAGTAAAGCATTCTGGGAAAGACAAGAGTATTATTAAAAGGTGAATGTAAAAGAGGAAAGCTTAAGCAATCATGCTTATCAAGTGAGTAAATATAATTTTATTGTTTAAATGTATTTCATTTTGTTTTCTAAAACATCTGTGTTTATTATAAAGACTGATGTTCCCCTTTCTGCAATTCATAAAGATAATAAAAATCACCTTAGAGTTCTATGCCCGGTACAACTCAGAATGTGGCCTTGTGCTTTTCTATGGTTCATGAAAAACATGCATTACACCAATTAACTATTTTTACTATTGCTTTTTTTGTGTTCCTCTGTATGTAAGTTAGTTTGTTTTTTTATTGTTTTAACCTAGATGTTCTAAATATCCCCCTCGCCATTTATAGCACGCTAAACAGACCATAAAACAAGCTGCTATTTCCTCCTCTAGCCATTTGCACACACCATTAAAAATATATCTATAGTCAAACCGCACGCATGTGCTAGCAGAGATATTATTGGACTGCTGGAATTCTAAACTGTGATGTAGAGAAGAGCCAGCCATTACTTTTCTTTTCCACACACAAACTTCTTTACATTCATTGCACTTAAAGGAGACATAAAGTCTCCTAATAAATCAAATTTGTTCATTCAGCCTACGTACCAGTGAAAAAAATAAACTGACAGTGAGACTTATTCATCAAAATGAGAATTGTCAAAGTGAATTCTCATCACTAATGGTTGCTATGCTCTGATTCTCTACTTCTTATTCACTAAACAGAGGATTCCCATGGCGAAGCCGCAACTGCCTCTGTAGCTGTCTATTGCATACTGTGACATAGTCAGTCAGACAGCAGGAGCCCTACTGTCAGTCTCCTGATTCACCACTTCAGTCTGGTGAGCAAAACTGGCCTGGTGGAACTGATGCTTGATGTATATCGGAATTACCTATGTGCATAAAGTGGTACAAAGTGTGCCTTAAATTTACAACTGTCGTAAGCTGTCAAACTAGTCGCAAATTCACCACATTGAAGAATTTGCTGAATATCTGAATATGGGGAAGTGATGAATAAGGTAACAATGAGTTCACACCATAAGGTTAGGTTCACACGAGCGTATGTTGCGCAGCACATCATACGCTCGTGTGAAAAAAAAAATACAGCTAATGATGAAAGCTGATGATAGTTACCTAGTTCCAGACACACCAGCATATGATGTGCATACGCTGGGTCCAGAATGCTGTGTGTGTAGCATTTTGGCCGATGTATACTGTATATACGCCGCACCAAAAATGCAACACACAGGAAGTGATGTGAACACTGAGGGAGCGTTCACACTGTCACTGGTAAGTACAATAGAAAAGTAAGCTCAGCGTATTTTTTTTTTTCTTCACACGGGAGTATGATGTGCTGCGCATCATATTCTCATGTGAACCAAGCCTAAAATGACAATTAACCCTTTCATGAATAAGACCCTACAATCTTTCCCTTCCAAGCCACCTACTTGATTATTTCTGCATGCATTATTTCATGAATTTTAAGTACATGGCATCCTTTGTAGCAATTCAGCTCCACCCTCTGCTGTGAAAACTGATGTCCTGGGCACTGGCTTCTACAGAGCATGTGTGAAAACCAAATGTATGTGTCATTGATATTCACAGTTTACTGGACCATGTCAACCAGTCAATATTTTTCATGATGTGTCAGGATTCATTATTAATTAGGATCTAATATACTATGAGATGCTAGCACCAGCAGTTCTATAAGATAACACTATGGTGAAAAGGTACTAATTTGCATAATATAGCAATTTAGGCTGACAGACCCTATATTTTAAGCATAATAGTCATCGTTAGAGAGTACATTAGTTCTACTTTAAACTTTTTCACAAATCCTTTTTAATTCAAGATGTTGCTTTACTTATAAGTGTTTATAAGTGGTGGTGTTGCCTTGATGAAATGTCTTCAAATTAAGTTTATTTGCGCATTTTTATCCAGGATCACCTTAAAATTTTTCACAGTTCAACATCAACTGTTTCTCATCTTGTTTGTGGGATGTGTATTGTCTCTCTGCAGTGTGTATAGTTTATATGTGCAGGGTTTCTCTCAGTACTGAATTGCCCCCAGTGCAGATGGAGCAGAGTATAGAGCACTCACCATTCTTTTCATTGGGAAGAAGGACAAGGTTGTCTAGAACAGATACTGAGGTAAAATTGGCTCCACCTGTGGCTCAAGTCAGTGACATAAGAGGAAGTAGGTGAAGGAGGAGGGGCTTCTGTAAGAAACCTGCTATAAATGCAAAAACAATGAAAATGTATATATTATCTAAATTTCAAAAATCATTTATTTACCAGTAGCAATGTCATATCAAATAATTGTTAAATGATGAACTGTTCCTTTAAAGGAGATCAAATTTTTTTTTTCCTGGCAAATCTAACATTAAGGGGTTGAAATTCATTAAAGGCGAAACGATCGCCCGAAGTTAAATTCCGATCACCCGAAAAGAAATTTTGAGAGATCGATCAAAATTCCGATCGTGCGATTGGAATCGATCAAAATTCCGATCATGCGATCGGAATCGATCGAAATTACAATCGTGCGATTGGTAAAAGTTACGCGTTTAATAAATTTCGCCCTTATAAAAATCCTTTTTTTAACCGCTCTCATCTCCCCCAAGATAACGAATAATAAACCAGATAAAGATTGTAGCTTCCCCCGAATGTACCTTGTCGTTTTATTGAAATAAAAGATGAGATGTGTCACTAATGTATTGTACGCTGAGTGTAATTCTGTAAAATAATATCCTGCCAAACAGAATGGTAAAATAACCACAACCTACACAACCTGCATTAGTTTACGGCTATTAAGTCTCGCTTGTTTTGCTGATGGTTTCCTTTCAGCGAATTTAAAGAAATTCTGCTAATGCGTTCCTGAAAAGGTAAAGTCTTTCAAACAGTCTGTTTATGATAAAGAAATAAAAGAAAGACCTTTTTTTTTAAAATTTTCTGGTAATGTAAAAAGATCCTTTTTTGGGCATAAACATTCCTCATTTGGTTAAAAAAAAAAAGGATTTCTCTGCCCCCGCTTCTTATTTCTTAAATAAGGTCTTGTTTGGAATCACTTTCACATATTACAGTAAAATGCGATAAATCATTAACCATTTACGGTTCACATAATTTCTCATGTAACGGTGGGATTTTTCGTTGATATGTTTAACCCTTTCCTGTTCAGTCTCCTTCTGAGCTTGTGCGCCATACGTTTGTATGTTTGCGTAGGACGTGGATGCTGTTTTCAGGTTCTCGCTTAGGGGGGGCTTATTTATTTTTATTGTTGCGTAAAGGTGTGAATTTACATTTATTTGTCACTTTCCCATATTCGTGTATTCATCAAACTGTGGAGAATTCGATAGCTTATAACAGCTGCAGACTTATGGAGCACCCTGCACTACTTTACGTGCGCGTGCACAGGTAATTTGCTTATTCATCAAGCATCGAAGTCTGTCGCAGAAGTGAATAGGTTGCATTAGATAAGAGATTTTTAACTATGTCCCTTCAGTTGTATTACAACTCCCAGCAACCCCCAGAAACCATCCTATACAATGGTATACAGGTTTTTCCAAACACATGCTCTAAATTCACTCTTTTTGGCCTTCCCCTGGATGCCTGGGATTGAAGTGCTTGTGTCTGACACAATACTGGTGGTGTCATTTATGTCTGTGTATATAGAGTCTGTTATGGGAGGTGGAAGGTGCAATTAATGAAGATCAGAAGCTTATTGTAAGGCCACCTCAGTCGTTGAGTCAAGGGATGATTCCCAAGGGGTAGGTGGGAGATATTCACTGATTGGTGTTTTATGTTCCAGCGCTGCCCATGTTTGCTGTAACTTACCGATGTCTTCTTTTCTTGACAGACCTTTCCCTGCTCTCTATTTCCTGTTCCTACAAGTCTTGGTGAACAAAGCAAGCTCTGTATTCTCTAGGACAAAAGAGCTGGAGTTCTCCTTTAATATGAATGAAAATCCCTCATCTTTAGAATGTCTCTACACTACTGCATTAAGGTTTCATAAATACTTTTAATTCTGAACAGAAAGAAAGAAATACTAAACTGCAACTAGATCATGTCTGATTAGAATCCAACGTGAATAGGAATCAAACATAAAACCGACTTATATGCACAAATACAGGAGATAGCGGATAGGGTAATTGTTTAGAAAAATTCAGCCCAATGTACTGTATATGGTTAAAACTATTTCATTCTGTTCCCAGCCATGAGCTATGACATTTATTTTCATGCTGTCATCTTGGTCACCAGATTTAGGGCCTTTTTGACTAAAGGATAAAATCACCCATTCAATTTACCATGCTACAATTCCAATCACATCTCCAAAATAGTAGCAAATTCACTCCTCATTATTGATGAATCTGTGGATACATTTGTCAAACAGGCAGACTCCTACGGACATAGTCACATACATAGTGTGGAAAAGACAGTCAAATAGAAGTAGGATGTGAAGACATGTGGAGTGATATGAATTTCCCAGTGAAGTGCAGTGATGTCATCCTCACCATATCCCACTAACTGTATATAAGTGAAT
>WMED01018414.1:0-10322 GCA_019650415.1 Pipa parva | reverse complement strand
ATATATATATATATACACAAACACACACATACACCCTGTATAGACTATTTCATAGTTTTCCAAAATATTAATTTTTTTTGGTAAATAGATGTATAACATACCATTCTTTTACTACATCTGCATATCAATCTGTTATTTCTCACAGTGACTGTTTCATACAACTTCTCCAAATATTTTTAAAAATGCGTAACAAAAATGATATGTGCTGTTGTGGGTACTAATAGAGAAGAAGCTTCTCTGGTGCTGGGAGAAATATGGGGCAAGATGAGGAGGACAGTCAGCATTTTTAGATTAGATTTAGATTAGATTCAGTTTATTGTCACTGGATAAGTACACAGATACATCACAGTGAACATACATTTGTGTCTTTACAACAATATTAAATATAAAAATAGTAATAAATAATAGTGTCACATGTAATTGCCTAATGTATGCTATTTAATTCTTTTTATTTATGACCCTGTGTCATAAATAAAAATAAATAAATAACATACATTAGGCAATTACATGTCACAGGGCAATACACAGATGAGAGCAGGAGAAGCAGGAGTGTGAAGGGGAGAGCAAGACAAGCGTAGTATGGGGGGAGAACAACAAGGGAGTGAGACATTTGGCCACCACAAATGTGTATCTGTGTAGTGCTAGTTCAGCAGTCAACCAAAAGCCTATCTACAATTAAGAAAAAAATTACTGTAATGCCTGTTACAAAAAAAAACTACTTGTCTGATTTGGCTTTCTTAATCCTAAGTCAGATATTGTCAAGCTAATTGGTTTAACTGAAAGGCCACAGTGAGTCAGGAGGGGGAATGTAGGACACCTTGACACTTTCTCTATGTTACAGCTTTTTAGGCTGGTGCATTCCTGGTGGATTTCCAGGAAACCCAGGGATCCTTGATACAGGTGAGGACAGACAAGCAACCAAATATAATGCTGTTGCTGCTGCACAGACCTCCTCTCCACAAAATATATGGACTTGCCTAAAACAAACGTAGAAATCGATTACAATACTCTGGGTCTGAAATAGTGGAGGACCATTTTGCTGAAAACAACGGAGTCCAAATCACTGACAGTTTCTTTCATTACTGGGCAAAAATAAATTTGTTTGGAGATCATTAAATAGATAGACAATACCTTGTGTCTGCTGCCCACTGTTTGGTGCCGCATGGAATGTAGGGAGTACAGCTGATTTATAGTTCCTTTGTTTAGTTGTAACCCAGTTCTTTCTTGGAAATTCTGTATTCCAGTGAGGAGGAGAACTGAAATTTTGTGGAACTGATGGAAAACTAGTACCTACAGCTGACAGATGATCATGAGGGAATTAATAGAGCCTTCAGCAGTGTTATACCAAAATCATTTTTTTGTAATAAACTAGCATAGTGAGATGGATTTTACCTACATTTTTATATATTGGATATGTCTATATTGGTGTACTATTTTGTATATGATGTTGTTTATTTTTGTGGGATGCCAAAAACCTTTGTCAAAAATCAAAACCTAAAAAAAACTAAAAGTTATGGGTACTAGATGACTGAAGGTGGGACCTTGATCCAGGGAACTATTCTGATCCTTCAGTGTAAGAACATTACAAGTTATGGGTAATAGATAACTGAAGGTGGGACCTTGATCCAGGGAACTATTCTGATCCTTCAGTGTAAGAACATTACAAGTTATGGGTAATAGATAACTGAAGGTGGAGATCTTGATCCAGGGAATTATTCTGATCCTTCAGTGTAAGAACATTAAAAGTTATGGGTACTGGATAACTGAAGGTGGGACCTTGATCCAGGGAATTATTCTGATCCTTCGGTGTAAAAACATTATAAGTTATGGGTAGTAGATAACTGGAGGTGGAACCTTGATCCAGGGAATTATTCTGATCCTTCAGTGTAAGAACATTATAAGTTATGGGTACTAGATAACTGAAGGTGGGACCTTGATTCAGGGAATTACTCTGATCCTTCAGTGTAAGAACATTACAAGTTATGGGTACTGGATAACTGGAGGTGGGACCTTGATCCAGGGAATTATTCTGATTGCCATATTTGTAGTTGGGAAGGAATTTTTTCCCTAATAAGAGGATAATTATCTCTTGCCTCATGAGTTTTTACCTTCCTCTGGATCAACATTGCAGGAAAATAGGCTGAACTTGATGGACTTGTGTCTTTTTTCAGCCTTATAAACTATGTTACTGCTTCCTAGTCATTATTTGCTGGTTCACAACACTTTCATTGCTGTTTTGCATATATTCACCAGTTTATTGGGATTTCACAACATGCAGTTAGAAAATTACAAAAAAATACTGCTTAACACACTCAATCAAAAAAAGGAAAACAAAGAAGCATCATGTGTACCCACTCCCATCTGAGGACTCTTCCAATTTGTGCTCTGGAAAAAACATCCCATCACAACATTAAAGACCAAAATTCAATGACGGCTCCGGCACTCCCAATTGCATAAATAAAAATAATTAATCCATTAAAATACCAAGCACATGTAAACAGGGAAAAAGTCCTTAGGCATTTAGGCATTTTGATTTCTACAGATGGGAGTACTGGAGCTTGTATTTTGGACTCACAACATGCAACATATATAAACCATTTTCAACTATAAGTTTCTGTCCATACTGGTTTCAGAGTACACGTGTTAAGCTAAAGCTCTGTTGGTTTGGTTTCCATTTTTGACTCTTATAAATCTGGTTTTATTCTGTCTTAGACTACAGCCTAGTCTGTTCAGTCTTGTTTGTCCAAGCCCTCTTTGAATTCTATCATCCCTGTCTGGAAAACCTTAGAAATCAAAGGGGCATCAGGGAAGTTCAGTGTGGGTAGACTCCTGGTTCCTTGATTGGTCTCATCACTGGATTCTAAATTCATCTTTACTATTGAATCTATTAGCCAAGTTCCTGAAGGTTACACTGTGTAAGCATCTACCCAGTACAAACAGAATGACTGTCAATTCAATAAGAAAATAAAGAATTTTGAGCTGAAATTGATTCATGCATAGAGCAGACAACTTCTGTTTATTAATACCATACATATTAATATTAATACCATATACATATTAATACCATACATACAAAATATCTCTTGAAATACTAACTCAAAGAAAAAAAATCAGTGCTGGTGCTTCATAAGGTAGGATTTCAGTTTGGCTTTAAAAGTGCAGATGTCCAAAAAAATAAAAAAGTGCAGCGCTCAAAAAATATTGAAATAGTTAGTGAAGTGATTGAAACCAAATCTTGAAAAACAACTGCTGCTTCCTCTGAAAAAGAGTGTCTTTCCAAACTCCAAAATGTGAACCAAAAACCAAAATCTGAAAAGAAGCGCAAAGAAATGGACACTAATAGTGCCGTATGATAAGAGAATATATTCAATTAGGAATAGACAAAACGCCCCAAATAGTGAAATAGTGTCGGAATCAGGATTAAACACCAACAAAATGTGCATAAAAACACACACAATGGCCTATGGCCGTGCTAAATGCTCACCAGATATAAGAAAATTCCAGCATATAAATAATTCCTGTGGATGGATATTTAAACGACCTCTTTGGAATACAAAAGGATCTCAGCAGACCATGAGGTATGGCACATGAAAGACTGCAGCTTCCATTAATCAAACATCCAGCATTTCAACCGCACATTGTGTAGAGTATCAGCAGAATTATATGCAATAAAAAAGATTCTTCATAGTGTAGTCATCTTTTATTAATATAAGATAAAAAGGCTGAAAAGGTACTCACAATATCAATGTAAAAAGCAAGCGTTTCTCCCAGAGCCTGTATGGGCCAGCAGAGAGGGAACAAAAAGGTCTCAAGGAAATAAAGTCCAAATCGTGCATTCGAGACAGGAAGTATGCCAGGGGTCTCCACTCTACGCGTTTCACCATCTGTACTATCTGTTGTTTTGCTATGTATTAATGCAAGTGTATATTCCGTTTTTATTTTGCAAGCACAAATGAATCCTATTCTCTTTCTTTTAGGTCCTGTAAGCCTAATATTGGTAATATCGTATTTTGGACATAATGTCACAACAAACGGTGAAGGAATTACTGAGATAATCACTACCAAGAGTTTTACATCAAGATTATACAGCACAAATCATATGACAAAAGGTAATACCCTACTGGAACATCAAGTCAATGGCAGCAACAAAAAACCGTTCACTAAACAAAAACTAGAACATTCAACGAGTGTTTTCCCTTTTTATAATGTCTGGGATTTTTCAATTTGGAGTAAATATTATATGTGTTAGTGAGAGTACTATACATAGAATTGTGCATTTTCTACTATACGATGAATAATGATACTACATAGATTTTAAAAAGTATTTATTTGTATGGATTTTTTGAAGTGGTTCCTTCAATCTAGTTTCGCTAAATGCAAACTAGAGCCAACAATCAGGCTTCAAAGAACCTATTATATTTTTGGATTGTGGAAGTCAAATAGAATACCCACAGGAGCCTCATGCAAATATATAAGGAGAGCATACAAATTCCATACCAATGATGCCCAGGGTGGAATTGAACCCAGGACCTGGAGCTGCAAGCCCCATAACACTAAAACAGGGGGTAATTCAGCAAGATGCGAACTCACCTTGTGATGCTTCGCCTCAGCTCTCACTTACTGTTATGCGCTCGCTGATGTCCTGCACATGGACATCAGCGAACGCTTTAAAGGGATTCCAGTCTCGGCGAGGCGACTCAAGTGGTCACCCATTTTCTGTCCATTTCAATAAAATAGTTTCCGAAATTGTAAATTTTGCCCCAAAACCACACACTGATAGTTTCACTAATTATTTTTTAGCAACTAAAATTAAACTATCTTTTTATAGTTTGCTACTGGCTTATTCTGTATTATGTATGTTATGCATTCTAACGGTGTATCTCTGTCAGTGACGAATGGGACAAACAATCCTCTATTATAAAGAAATAACATAAAATAGGAAAAAATTATTGAGGGACAAAGAACTGAAAGGACCAAAAATGCAACATGTTTCTTAATTCTATACATGCATAAATCCATGGATGATTTTCAGCACAGTCAAGAAGGGTTGACAACCTGGTTACATTTTTAACAAGAGTCATTTGGACCATTCTCCTACAGTTTTCTATAGGCAATTTAATGTAAAGTGACCAGGTTCTAGATCAGTGGTTATTTACTGGGGTTCGATCGAACCCTAGGGGTTTGGTGAGTCGGTCTCAGGGATTCGGCGGGCCTCCGCCACAGAGGTCAAGGGATTTATCACTAAAGAAGGGTGATTTATCACTAAAGAAGGGTTCGGTGAATGTGCGTATGAAACTGGTGGGTTCGGTACCTCAAACAAGGTTAAGAAAAGAACCACTGTTCTAGATACATTAGGAAATTAGTGCTGCATAAATCACACTACTATTGATTCTGCTCCTGATGAAGGCTTAATTACCGGGCGAAACGCGTTGAGCAGTGTGGGCATTACCGAGAGGGCAACACTCTTCCTTGTACACAGAAGGGACCACCAATCTTTGCGTATGTCTAGAGGTCGGTACCTGTGATTTTTTTATGTGGAAGTGTTCAGGAAGAACTATCGTTGTTTCCCCATTGGATTTTAATAACGCTTTTACACAAGAGATAGTATTGTAAGTGCAATCCTTTTATCTTTTTATTTTAACAAGATTAAAAACGATATTATTCTATGTGGAGCACTCTTTGTTTCCCTCATTTATATGTACCATTCCCTGGTTCACTTTCGTGAGTTGAAGCATCAAGATTCCATTTGTGCCATTGGAAGTGGGGTAGTCGTCATACCAGTCTGAGGCTTTCATTTATACAAAGTGATTACTCTTTTGAGAGTTGATGAGCGGCCATTTTACACACACACGAGGTGTTTTTACTTGAGTTTTCCCAACACAGTATCCAACTATTGGTTATTTTGGGGTTCTATCTATCTTTTCATTGGTTATACAGGTTGCACTATGTATATATTTTGCGCTTTCTCCTCAGAGCCTTTTGTTGTTTTACAATTTTGAACAAAGAAGTGTTTGAAACTAACTTCAATTGGAGTAAGCTGCAATCAACGATTTATGGACTTTACATTGTTATTGTACTAAGTTGTTTAGTTTTTTATTTAGCGCTGTTCAGTTTTAGTTGTCACACAACTTTTAAATTAGGAAATTAGTGCTGCATAAATCACATGCCTCTTATTAACATAACTTCACCAATCAGAGCAACAGAGTGAAAACAAATAAAATATTATTAATAACAATAAAAAAGAATTGTAAAGAATTAATTTCTAAATGAGAGTTCTATGAAACTGATATGTTATTGTCCACAAACCTGTAGCCAGTACCAGTTCTGCCATTAGGCAGAGTTGGCAAAAGCTAAGGGAGCCGCCTGCCCAGGGGGGTGCCCCTAGCATTTTTTTTTTACATTATGCCGGCTGCTGGGAGGATACGTGCAGCCGCGGCTCAACTTATTGGGAGATCTAAAGTTTAGCCACGGGTGTACAGCGGTGTTGGAGGTGAGTGGGGGCGGCGCAGGGCAGGGAGGGTGTGGGAGGGCGGTGCGGGATGGGGGGGCGCCAGGGGGAGCATGGGACGGGGGGGCGCCTAGGGCGCCAATAGGGCCAGAGCCGCCTCTGCCTGTAGGGATATTGATAATCCCCTACATACATTATTCTAAAGATATATGGATTTATTAAATGTCATTTATTGCTGTGAAACTTTTTTTTTTTTGTGTATTCATTATAAATAATCTTAATTATGTTATTATTGGGTCTTAGAACAAACAGAAGCTTTGACAAATACAGGCAAGAGCAGCATGTCAGATTTATCATTTACATCACCAACAACAGCCTCAGACAATCCAGGTAAATGTCTATGTAAAGCTCCCCTTATAGGGTTTATTTATTAAAGGGCGAATTCGCCTGGTGTAGTGACTTTGGACGAAATTTAATAAACTCGTACAGACCCGATTTCGTCTTTTTGAGTTTACTCCTGCTAGTTTATCTGTCGAGTTTCTTTTTTTAATGTATCTCAGAAACCAACTGAAATTAGGGGGGAAAATTACATTTTTCATTACATGTTTTTTTGTCAAGTTGGAGAGCTCCAAGTCATTGTCCAATACATGAAAAAAACCTAGTGAAAAAGCCTCTAGGAAAATCCGCTGACAATAAAAAAAGTTTTTTCAATGCGTTTCACAGAAATCAACTGAAATTAGGGAAAAAAGGTTTTTTATTTACATCGAATTTACCTAGGCGCTTTTTCGTTATGTTTTTTGGCATATGTTTGACAGCTCCATGTCATTGTAAAATTGAACTGCCCGGAAATCACTGCGCTATTTCTTTGAAAACGCAGCTCATTATAGGCCATGTGTGATCACAATTGTAAATTCCCATTGAAAATAATGTAGTCACATAAAATTCGCTGCGCTCTGTGCGCTCAAAGAAATAGAGCAGACAGCGTTCTAGTGGAATACGCTGCGCATTATATGCTAGTGTGAACACTTTTCTTACATTTACATTGTTCTCTATGTATTTTCACTGGCGTTTATTCTGTGCATATTTTCACCAGAGGGTTTTTTAAAAATACGCTGTGCATAATACGCTAGTAAAGGGGTGGGGCCATAGGAGGTGCAATAAATCTTTGCTTCCTCTGTCATGGCCTTTTCCCCCTCTCCCCCTCCTGGTTACAATAAAATATACTAAAGGATTGGCACCCCACTGCCACGTTGGTACCTGAGTTGTGATCCTGTGCCAGACTTGTCTTCTTTACCCACTTAGGGCCAAGCAGCATGCAAAAGAATTCATGTCCAGAATGCTGCACTTGTGTCCAACAGATCCTCTTTATTCACTCCAAATAAGTCCACACATCGGCATGCCGTTCTCAGCTCTCTCATTTTCCAAGTTACCATATATGAGCTGTCTCTCTCCCCACCCGGCTCCAAGGGTTATTCCTTTGCCTTTGCTTCCCACCCAGTGCCTTCTCTGGGGCAGGCCTGTACTCCATGTGGTTCACTTACAAGGGCACCACATATCTTCTACTCCACCCCATTGGAGCTAACACACACACACTCAACTCCTGCTACTACACACTCTACTCCTGCTACTACTACTGCTATCTGTTCTAGGGGCACTTTATTTTCTCTCCCTAGGGTATTACTCCTCCCCCCAACCTGGGGATAATCATCCTACACCCGAGGAAGCCCACCCACCTGTTCAACACTAGGTGGCGCTGCTCCACCTCTCATATGTAAATTATAATAATTAAGCCCATTGGTCCCATAGGTAAGGGTCAACTCATTTTCCGTACCCCCTTACAAACCTAGCCCTACATAACTTCCACAATTATAACAATGCAGGAAACAATTACTGAAATGTAACACAATAAAAAGGCTCCAAATGGGAATCCAATGCAATTTACACAAAAAAAAAAAAAATTGAAGGGAAGGAGGCATGGCCACCTGAAACACTGTGTGATTTTTACTACTCTGCAATAAATGGGATTTTCCCCCTGGTAATATGCAGCTGAGTGGCTGAAGTTATTTGGATTTGTCTAATCCATTGAAATTGACATATCATGCTCTACAAATATGAATGGTAAACAGATAACCATCCATATCCAAGTTTGCTTTATTTCTAAATAGCAAAAGTGAACATAATCACATATTTTGGGGTTTCTTAGTGTGCAAACACTACCGTAATTTTGGTTATGACTGTGTTGACAGTTTTATCAAGGACATGTAGGATCTTTGGAAATATAATCATCCAGTAATAAGTAAGAGTGTGTCCATAAAGCTCAAAAATGTCTGTCGCTAGTATTATCTGGAGTTATTTGGGAATCTCATCAGGAAGCAGGGGATCCTTTCAGTTGCTTGGCTGAAGCTTTTAACATATTTAATCATTTCTTCTCACTGAGAAATTGTTGCTTCTTTGTACACCTTGATGGAATAAGTGAAGTGAATTCAGCATGGTTTTTCTTGGGATTATGGGGGTAATTCAGGAACAATCGAAGTACTCTTGCGAAGCTTCTCATCACTTCACCGAGACGGGTACACACTCATTGGTCTCCTGCACTCGGAGATCAGCGAACGTTTTAAAGGTACCTCGGCTCACCTCGCGACCACTCGAGTCGCCTCGTCAAGCCGAAGTAACTTTAAAGCGTTCGCTGATTTCCAAGTGCAGGAGACCAGTGAGCACGTACCCATCTCGGCGAAGTGATGAGAAGCTTCACAAGGGTACTTCGATCATTCCTGAATTACCCCCTATAACTTTTACCAGAAATTAGCAAATCATTCTCCACTTATATTTGATGATGCAAGGGAATCATTAAGCATCTAAATTTCTTTCCTGGTAAATTAGACATTCTCTTGAAAGCAAAAAAGTAGCAAAAATTGTACTTCAAGTTTGAACCTTCCCTTCCTAATCTTACCACTTTACCTCATTTATTGTATGGAGAATGCAGATAAATGCCTCTCTGCTAAAACCCTAACAACAGAATCCCGATGTATCAAATGGGCCATACCAACAAAGGTTAACTAATTGGTGAGTGGTTACTGATAATCCCCTACACATTATTATAAAAATATGTGATGCGTCAATTGTAATTTGTTGCACTGAAAAATGTTTTTGTTTTCATATAAACTTGATTACTTTATTTTTGGGTCATTAGAACTAACAGAAGCTTTCCCAAATACGGAAAAGAGAATCATATCCTATACGGCATTTACATCACCAACAATAACCTCAGACAATATAGGTAAGTGTTTATTTAAAGTTCACGTACTCTGATATCATGTGATCAGTAAGACCTTCCAAATATGAAACATTAACACTATAGGAACTCTGTAGAAGCCTCGGCTTTACAACAACAGGAGCAATGCTGAGATATATATGGCCTAAATTCTGGAATTTACCACTGCTGCCGTATCTGTTTGAATTTAGTGTAGCTACTAGGGTGTTACATAACAATTAAAGGTAAGTAGACTATCAGTAAATGTCATGATAGTGGGTGACTGATCCTTCCTTAATTCCATTCTCTTCTAATGTATACCTGACAGGCTTTGCTGTTTATTACATACACCAATTTAAAAGCATTTCTGTAAACATCTTCTTTCTTAATACATATTTTTATAAGTAAGTCCTCAAAAGCTGCACCCCTGCCACCAATTAATAGATTAAGTAACTCAAAAAGCTAGTACTCTAGATTAAAAAAAAAAACTAGTAGATTGTCATTGCTCAGTCCCATCCCAGGTGCCTCTAACTTACTCTAATTCAAGCAATAAATTCTCATTACTATATGGGGCACATTTACTAAAGTCGAATTGGATATCCCTACAAAATCGAATTTAGTTAA
>WMED01018412.1:0-12715 GCA_019650415.1 Pipa parva | reverse complement strand
CTCTATATTTTAACTGGAAAAGTTATGGGTCGTCTTATACGCCGGCAAATACGGTAATATTTATACGTCATGCCTTATAATTATTAGAGAGCAAATCAAAGCAGATACTGGGTCTTCTCGGGAAAAACTTTAATTCAGCTCCCAAAGAAATCTAATTTGCCTATATTTATATAGCCTCGCCCCATTTTAAAACAAATCACAGCATTAATCCGCATCCACCTGAGCCGGTAGGGAGCTGAACTCTATTAGTGTCCTGTCATTTCCGATGTATACGAAAAGCAAAAGGCTCAATTGTAAATAAAACAGTTCAGTTTTACTTACATTGCCAGAATTGCACTATGAACATTGCAGAGCCCTGTTTATGTGTCAGATTAAATTCCCACACCCTTGTAAATACAGGTAGTCCTCGACTTACGACATTGATCCGTTCTTACGTGGCGTCGTAAACCGAATTTCGATGCAAGTTGGATCATACGTTCATACAGTATGGTTGCACGTAGTTCGACTTACGTCGCAAAACCGTGCAAGTCGGAACAAGGCATCGTATGAAGCATTGTAACCCCGAAACGACGTAACTCGAGGCCGTCGTAACCCGAGGACTACCTGTAGAAGAAATCATTATAAACAACACATGGATTGTTTTTTATTGGATATGAACCAAATTTGAAAAATACTGCTGTATTATAGACTTTACATTCTTATTTTAATTTACTAAGTAAAATAGAGACAAGGGTGGCAGATTCTACTGGGCCTATTGGGGGGCAAGACAGAACCCTGAACAGCCACAGACCCACCACCCCCAACTTCCTTGGAAACAGAACATTGTATTTTCCAAGGTGTGGGATTCACGGTAAAGTGAGTTATGTAGTGTCTACAGATTTAACACTGGGGCCCATCCCACAGTAAATACAAACAAGTTGTGTTAAAAATACAAAACTGTTATATTGAGTATATGCTTTAAAAAGAAAAAAAAAAAAGGTGGGAGCAAATGAATATTTATGTTCCAGAATGGGCCTGTACCAAGACCTTTAAAGTGGACTTGTCACCTCAAAAACTATATTAGGTTCTACTAATGAAATAAATAAATATATATATTTAAAAAAACATTTATTTTTATTTATTTATTATGTACCTTCTTTTGATAAAGGGCCCAGTGCCCAAAACATGTAAGATATGTTAATAAATCACTTGGTAGTTTACTACTTGGCCTGTCTGTTTCCCTTCTTTTGGATATAATTGCTAGTTTTGGTACTACGACAATGTACCGTGGGAACAGCAGCTTTCTCCTATTTAAGGAAGTATTTTACCCACTTTCCTAGGAGACTCCTTCTATACATTTATATAGTGTTTCTCACTGTCATTTCCCCTCTTAGCCCGACATTTCTTTCCTGAGTAGAGTTGGGTGCGGATAAAAGGATGACTGACATTAAACTTCCTCCAGTCAGATCCCTTAAATCATGATCTAGCAGGTATCTGATTGGAGGAGCTATAATGTCAGTTATCATTTAGCCCTGCTCAACCCGACTAGAGAAAGAAAAGTCAGGTTAACAAGGAAAATCCCAATCAGAAATGCAGTATAAAAGGTGCATTTTTGTTTAAATACATATATATTTTAAAAAATGTTTAATTTCATTAGTAGAACCTAATTTAATATTCAAGTTTTGAGGTAACAGGTACACTTTAAATGGATGTGTTTCGAATAAATGAGAATTGCATTGGTTTTACTGTCCTTTAAAGGCCAGGGTCACACAAGCTGTTTTTCCACTGAGCTGAAAAAAATAGTACCCATTATTCTCTTAGGGATAATTCACACAGGCTATTTTGTTTTGCACCATAGATAATATTGAACTTAATTAAAAACAACTCAGCTGAAAAGTAGGTAATATGTTCCTGGCCTAAGAGTTTTCCAGCAGTTAGTTGGCATTTTCATATTTGAATACATTATTTTTGCACTATATATTGCTTTTTATTTCAAGTGGTTTCAAATTTATAGTTACTTTCTTACAAATGCCAAACTTTTGTTGCTTACTTCAGCTGATCAACTTGGAATGTCACAACAAGGACTTAAACAACAGGCCTGACGATTCTGGGAAAAAAAATAACAGAAGGAGGCAATCAATAACCTTCTGTGACTGCACACCTGCTCGGCTGGTTAATCAGAATTATCTGGGTTTTAGTCAAGTCCCTCACTTGAAATTCCAGACTGAACAACTGCAGATGAAATGAGTGAGGAAGGAGGGGCTTCTGTAAAAAAAAAAAAAAAAAAAAATATTGTATAGACTAAAATGTTCCTGTAATTGAATTCTAGAACTTTTTTGCACATTTGCACTCCTACTTATTCTTCAGCTGCTTTTATATAACAGCTTTAAATACTTAGAACCAACAGATGCAATTACTCCACTGAGGTCCATAAGCTTTGCCTCTGTAGAGAAATGAATATACCGTAACCTCCACTTGTATCACTTTTCTCTTATACAAGAGACTTGCCTGAGACTTGATAAAGGGAGGACAGACCTCTTGAAAGCTTGTCTATCCAAACTGACTGTTATTCCAAACTCTTTTTTTTTTCATCTGTAGACTAACACGACCTTTCTATTCTACCTTCTATCCTGGGAGCTGCCATACTGTTCCTCTGCTTAACACAATTAAAAATATCACCAGTAGACCTCAGTTAAACAGTATAATGTAATGTCCACGTTATCATAAGGCCTGGAAAGCTTGCAATAGACTATTTCAAATCTAAATATCCATTAAAATAGTCTCTGACACAGAATTTGTTTTCTTCACTCAAGAAGAAAAACTATGCAAGAAGTATTATTTTCAGTGCCTGCATCTGACAAACAAAACCCCTTTAGGCCAGTGCAAATTGGCTGTTTAGTAGCGGAGCTGGAAAAATAGTATCCATTGTTTTTGTGGGATAAACCTCACTGGTTATTTTGTTTTGCACCATCAACAATAGTATGTTTAATTAAGAACAGCTCAACTACAAAACAGCCAACGTGACACTGGCCTTAAACCCTGGAATTTTCATCAGACATCCCTATTATTGATAGTCTCCTCTACATTACTTAATAAATGTTTACAACCACCAGTTCATCACATCTTTTTAATATCTATTACTGAGGTACTGATAAATACCAGGGCTAAACCTTTACTTTTATATATATATATATATATATATATATATATATATAATTTCCCAAGTAAATTATTTAGATTCCACCAGGTGCTCTTTCTCCACCAGTTCTTGTGATGTACACTGTGTAAAACACTTATATCACAGTGTAATAGTGATACTAACATATTGATTCACAGGATGTCTGTAATGGCTATGGAACTGCCCCCCTTGGGATTCAGATCCCTATAGCAGTCTCTAACATTCAGTTTCTACAACTGATATACTAACAATCTCAGTAAGGAACAGCTTTAGAAGCCATGACACTGTCCTAAGGTTAGCAGATCACTTGATAAAAAAACATTATGACATTTACAATTAGCACATTTCAAGTGATTACAACACTGATTGCATTTACATTAAATGCAATCAGTAGTGAAAGGCATTTTTTATATCTGTTCCAGATATTACAACCTTAATATGACCTCTATACACACTAAAATATCAGCAATGTCTTGCTCTATAAAAAAAAAAAAATAAAGGTTCGAATTTAAATGTCATCTCATATTTTAAAGTAAAAACTAATAAGCAACATGTTTGTTTCTTTCAGTACTTTACAACCTTTACAATACTTCACTGAAAAATTCAGTTTGTAATTATGTCCACAAATGAGCTTGCACAGTTAGTGGGTGTGGCCTAAGGTGCAAAACATTGTTCTTATAGGCTCCTGAGATATAAATCTGCCTTTCCTTGCAATAGTATATGTAATAATAAATATTTTTAAATTACTGAACTTTAATTTAAAAGTTATAATAAAATGTTAGCTCACAGTGCATCTACTAATTTTATTGGTAATCTGCCTGGTCATATGAGCTTCAGTTTTGTTACAAAGATACCACTGCATAATTTAGATTTCATATATAAAAGATTGTGCTCATACATGAGAAATAAATATCCAGAAAGGCATATTATTGAACAGAAGTTCTGACAACACATTTTCCCTAACACAACTATTCACCTGTTTAGATTTGCAATACAAATTTTATAATACTGTACAAAAAAAGACTTTATACCTCAATAAAGTATTTGTTTACAAAAGCTACATGTATATATTACTTCCTCCTATACCCTCTATTACACAGCTAATAAATAGGAATATTGTTATTGAAAGTTTGCTTCTATTTGATCTCTATAACCAACTAATGTGTAAGCTGACAAAAGGTCGACAAGCACAGGAACAGTTAGGTACTCATTCAACATTTTGTCTTTTGACCAACGCAAATGCTAATTTCCCCATATTATTAAATAAGAGCCTAGGCATTTTAGTTCTATCACTAATCCTACATGTTAAAATGTGAAGACTTTGGAAGACAAGACATAAAAAGTTTACAGTGAACTGGTACAGAAAATGAATGTATTAATCGTCAGAGGCAATTTAATCACTTGCTACATGGTTTTCATTTTGCAGGACATGCCAGCGTTCAATTTTCTTATCTTTGTTCTTCAAGCATTCGTACCAGTGTTTCAAGCGTTCTCCTTTAGCTGTGATACCCAGCTGACATCCTCCTGCAATGTCAAGGTTCAGACATGATTAGATTGTTAAACTGATTACAAGCACTCATGTTTCATTTTAAATCTCACTACATGACTCAAACATCAGTGAACACAAAAACAGGTTGTTTTCAGACTAAAATTCATGTATAGGTTTGTGTTGCCATTTATTGGTTGTAGTTTTTTAAAATATTTGTCATTTCCATTATTAATCTTTCTGTTTAGACTGAGTGCTCTTTATTTCTTCATTCTGGACTTGAAATGACTACCTGGTTTCTATGGACGTTCAGAAAAAAAGAGTCAATAATTCAAAAACCACAACAAAACTGAAGACCAAATTATGAGTTATGTTTAAAAAATCTACAACATTCTAAAAATATACTTTAAAATTACATTTGAGGTGAACATCCTAAAGTGGCTACTGTGCAACAATTAAAATCTCAGGCCGAGATCCTGTATTCCAAGTACATACTGTATTTGTACTTTTATAGGTTTAAATTCTAATATCACACATATTAGAGCTGGTACAATTAACATATTTAAGAATATATCATGAATAATATACCCAATTGTGAAATCTAAGAATATTAGAAGTAATCAGTACTTCCCTGGGCATATAAAGGAGTCAGTTTACAGCACATGAGGGGTAAAGCATTACTACTTTAAAGTGGACCTGACAGGTTCACTTTAACCTATGGAGAAGAAAATAAGGAGTCTATTCACAAAACTACAGCCGGTGCAATCTCGCTCTGGTTCTGTAACCAATGACAACCAATCAAGCACTTTGTTGACTCCCTTCAGCTGAAGTAAATTGATCAAAGCTAATCTGTGGCTCAGTGCTATGATATACAACACCATTAACAGTTTGCACTTATGTTTGTGCATAAACCCCCTTGCTCTTGGTGAAGCATAGTAAATTGGGTCACCACTCAAAAGGATATTATTAGCTGCCACCAAAAAAACTCTAGTGTTTAGATGTCCACACCACATTAAACGGGGTAATACTCTGTGTCTGTTTCATGCAGGTTTTGGGAGACTGGCTAGGGTCCAGTGCATATGTGTGTCCCAATTATTCTCTATTTACCTATGCATTTTTGTGTTTCCTGGCTCTACATACTTAGGCAGTGCTTGGGCGCCGACTGTTTTCACATACCACAATGTATTCAAGGTGTTTAGATTCACATATGCCTAAAAACTGCTTATTTCTGGATTAAGTGCACATAATTAACATACAAGTGGACACAGTGAGATGGAAATAATCTAAATAGTAGCTCTTTTGGTTAAAAGCTAGATATCGGAATAGACTTTTAATTGAAAGTTTAACAAGAATTGTAAAGTGAGTGCCAGTGATCTCTCACATATAAAACTCATTAAGCTTTGATCTGGCTGGCTTAGTAAAAGATAAAGTTTGCCATGGGGTAGGAGGCTTAAAAAGTCACTTCATGATGTAGAATATCCACAGGAATTTATTGAAAGATTTATTTTGCAACGGCAGCTAAGACTGGGACGTGGCTAGACCTTAAAGTCTGGACAAATATTCTAGTTCATAACATTTAGAGGTATATAGTATTTTTACAGTTTTCACTTTGCTGAATGAAGAGATTACTTCCTGAATTGTTACCAGACATTTTACCACAAGAAGACAAGTCCACAAGTACTATTCCTAACACGCTTGGTGACAGAAATGGAAGCGGTTTCCGGGAAGTTGGTTGTGTTGGTGAATGGGGCTCTTGGCTTCCGTACAATATCGCTGTACAATACTATGTTACAAAATTTTCCTTCGCAGATAGTCGATATAACTAACAGTATTCTAGTGTGGCAGAGTCAGACAGAGAAATGAAAATAATACAACAGTAAGGATAATGAAAAAGAACAGCAAATAAATGCGATGGGAAATTAATAGTAGTCAAGAATATTCCCACAGAGATAACATAACTGGGATGAAACAGAGTGTGTGGCTGGGGCTTTAAAACCATACCTGTCATGTAATTCCAACAGTTTAAAGGAGTTATATACATTAGAAACACATTTAAACTAAATTACAAGTCACATTTGTACCACTTATTAAACAATACAACAGCTGCTTTAACCCATTGAATGCCACCAATGGTAGAAACTACTGCCTTGTCTCTCTGTTCATTAAGTGCCAACACCGTAGTTTCTACTGCTGGCACTAAGGGGCTGTAGCGCTTCACTGGCCGGCACAATGGCCAGTGAAACCCTATATCCTGTTACCAGAGGGTATGGACGTGTGCATAAAAGGCACATGACATTGACTCATGTGACCTGATCGGTCACATGAGCCAATAGGAGACCGAGAGCGCATGTGATCAGCGCTCCCGGCTCCATTTTCCATTCTGCTACTACACAGCTCTGCAAAAAAAAAAGTGAGTATCTATTTAGAAGCCCAAGATTGCCCCACAGAGCTACCAGTTCTTCCACAGGTTCCCAGATTGCCCCGCAGAGCCACCAATTCCTTTGTAGGTTCCCAGATTGCCCCGTAGAGCTGCCATTTTCTCCCCAGGTGCCAGATTTCCCCGCAGAGCAGCCAATTCCTCCACAGGTTTCCAGATTGCCAGCAGTTGCACCACACAGCCACCCAGTGCCCAACATAGTTGCTGATTGCCCCACACAGATGGCAATTGCTCCGCACAGCTGTTTATTGCTTTCATCTGATCACCTAGGGCAGCGGATCTCAACCTTGGGGTCACGACCCCATTAGTGATTGAATGACAATTTCTCTGGAGTCATCTAAGACCACTGGAAATTGTCGTGGAAACAGAGACAATACTCCTATTGTAAAGTCGCAACTGTGACAATTTTACTTCTAGTAAAGGTGCGAACACAACAATATTTCCATAGTAAAGACACAACACAACAATATTTCCATAGTAAAGATGCAAGTGTGAAAATTTTTTATTATATCACTGTGACAATTTTAAAGTTGCGACTGCAACAATATTTCCATAGTAAAGTCTTGACTGTTCTAAAGGGTTGTGGCAATAAAAAGGTTGAGAACCACTGACCTAGGGACAATAGTATTTTGACACCGGCAGTGAAACCATAGTTAAAATGCATAGAGAACAAACACTGCAGCCTATTGTTTTCAATCTGTGACTTAGGTTAAAATGCCTGATGGCTTTTTCAGAAGAGGTCTACCAGGTGACAGTAGAAAGGCATTTTGCTATGTAAAAAGACATTAAAACTGTCACAAGACATTTTTCTGTGTTCGTCCAGTGACCCACAATTTGTCTATTTTTTTTTTATACATTTTGATGCCAGTTTCTAAATGACTATTGTGTTGCGGTTCTTACATGTTTATAAAACCTTCAATAGTGCATTTTGAAATATATCACCCTATACAAAATATATCTTTTTTCATTCATTTTAAATGATTTAACAAAGTAATTGTGACATTTTATTGTTTCACATACCACATATAGTGGCACAATAACTTAGAAGCCCTATAGACCTTACGTGCCAAGGCCCGGGTGACCCACACTGTTCTGTAACTGTAATATTTCCAGCAGTTATAAAACTTCCATTAAGTCATCAATGCTCTGATATCCAGTCTTCATATATCATTTACCAAAGCCGTTTGGGAATTATTACAATCAGGTATATTTTGGACCTTCATGTTTTGCTCTAATTCAAGATAAACAAATGTTTGACCAACTCCACCCTATTGCTTTCATGAACTTACCAATATAATCATTTGATTTGCCAATGTCATAATCCCACACAGAAAGATCAAGCTGCTTCTTTGCCAGATCGCTATGTTTTATATCATAGAAGAACTCCTAAAAGAAAAGTGAAACTTTCAGTATTACATTCATTATTCACCTAATAGAAATTGTATTCAGTAGGCCCAAATTGTCCATTAAGAAGGAACTTTGCCAAATCTTAAAAAATTATTATTAGGTGCCTTTTTACATACACAACACAGATGATTGCCAAAAAAAAAAAAAAAGTTCATTTTTTCCATTATTACATAGTCACTTGATACCAATCTTCTATTTTGCCAGATTATATGACAAGGGAAGAGCTAGAAATGTTGGACCCCCTTAACAATAAATTTATTTTATTTTATTTTTTGGAACAGATAATTGATGTGGGTCAAATTTCTAATAAATTAAATCATGGATTGAGAGGTTTTTATCATCATGTTTTAGTTTTCTCATATGCTAAATGGATTATCAACGTCTCTCAAAATTATAAATCATTTGCAGTCCATATATTACAGCTGGTTGTCACCGGTAACTGATCTCTGATAAATTCCAAGTGTGATATCATTTTCCTCTCAGCTCAGGTGTATGCTTTCATTGAAGGTGTGCTACAGATTAGACTTTATACATTTAGCTGGTATAAAACTCATCTTTAGTTCTGAAGTCCAGTTAAATGGCAATTATATATTTAAAAGAACTCCACAATCCTTTAACTTGTCTATATTACTTATTCACCACTTCCTAAATGGTTTCTGTCACTTGTAGTACTAATTTTAAAAATAGATTCTTGGCTTCCCTTTTTACCTTGCGCAGTTCAAGATAAGCTACATGTGCTTTCACCAACTCACACAATCTAGCCATATAACATCCATGCACAGTAAATAGATTTTCCCTTTATATACTCCTGTGCACAGGTAAATAAGTGTTGACGAGTGGCTGGTAACTGTGCAGGAAAAAGTGGTGGGGGGAAAGCATATCAAATTTAAAAAGACATGTGGGCCATCAATTTCACATTTTTGCAATGATAGGCCCATTTAACTGACTGAGTTTGAGACCCCTGATCCAGGCAGAACCAAAGAGTGTGAAAAACAGATTCATATAACTTTAGCTGCTAAATTTAGCTGATAAGGTTCAGTCATATAAACATCTAGTTCCACTCATACTTCTCCCTATTCACATCAAGTTATTAGTTGGCTCATCATGATATAAGTGCAACAGAACCCAATGTCTGCTTACCTCATTAAATTCAGGATTAAGGGTCTTTTTCTTAATCTGAGTCTTGTATTTGGCTTTCTTGCCCATGTCAGGTTTCAGCCATCTATATGTTAAAGGAACAATGGAATAAAAATGATCTTTTATAACTTTTTCCTTATACTGCTGATGAAATTACTTTGTACTGCTAACTTGCAAAGAGTAATATTTCTGGATTAGGAATAGAATGAGCTGCCAAAATTGCATTCCCCAGGTTTCACCTACAATCAATCTCTATGATAAATATGAGAGTAAGAATTTGTAATCCTGAAAAACTCCCTGAAAAAAAGTGTGAAATCAAGTACATGTAACATAAAATTCATAAAGTTCATTTGGCTGTAGGTGCCAATTAAATAAGAAAATAAATACAAAATATACATTTTGAATAAATAGTTGCATAAATATAAAATACAGACATGAAAACCAGTGCTAGTGCTACAAGAGGTAAGATTTTAATTTAGATTTGAAGATACTGAAGGATTGCTTTTGGCAGAGATAGAAGGGTATAGGATTCCAAAGATAAGGAGCAGCAAGAGAGAAGGGTTTAAGACGAGAATGTGCAATCTCAGTGAGGGGTTCCCGAAGGAGGTTGCCTTGTGAAGAGCGGAGATGATGGCTAGATGCATGCAAGCAAACAAGGGAAGATATGTAGGGAGGGGCAACAGAGTGAAGCGCTTTGAATGTAAAAACTAAAACACTGTAAATAATATGTTTATTAACTGGGAGCCAAGGAGAAGAAAGGAGTTGGGAGGAAGACTTCTGGGGACAGAGGGTGATTATTCTAGCAGCAGAATTTAGAATAGACTGGAGCAGGGAAAGATTGGAAACTGGAAGGCCAGTTAGAAGGGCATTGCAATAGTCCAAGCAGGATAAGACAAGGGCACGCATGAGGGTGTTAGCAGCAGCCTGAGAGAAATGGACAGATCTTGGCAACTAACAAAAAGAAAAAGTGACAGTTTTTAGCAGTGGTAGCAATGTGCTTAGAGAAGGACAGAGCAGAGTCAAAAGTCACCCCAAAGACAATGTGCAGAAGTAACAGGGTTAATGATGACATCATCAACTGAAATGGGAAAGGAGGAAACAGGACCAGGTTTAGGTGGGAAAATAATCAGTTCAGTTTTATCAAGATTTAGTTTGAGATGGCACTGGGCCATCCAAGAGGAGATAGCCAGGCGATAGAGATTTTAGTATTGGCTTCAGGTGTTAGCACAGGGGAGGATAATTAATTTGGGTGCCATCGAATTGGTTATTGTTATGCCAATCTTATATTAAAAGTAATGTTTAATCTCATTGTTTCATATACTCACAATTTAACAAAAGGGTCTGAATAGCCATTAGCATCCATTGCTGCCAAATGAACACAGCGTACAATTCCAACAATCAGTCCTCCTTGCTGTGTACTGTACATGAGAGACACTAAAATCTTTCCACGTTCTTCAACATCACCACCACGATCTGTCTGAAGACACAAATAATTCAGATTTTTTAAAATGTTTTTATATCACAATTTTAAGAGTGACTTCATGCAAAAGTCAGAGAGAGACTAACAGAACCACCCATTTGTATTACAATGTTTCTATAGGACAATGGTTTTAGAGATATCCTACCTCTGCTATTAATACAACTGCTGAACTAAAATGCTCGTAATTTTCAACCAAGTGGCAAGATGTTAGCACCTTGATTCAAACTGACACAAACAAACACAAGGTGATACAATAAGTGACAATTTGATAACACATGCATTATTAGTTAATAGTAAATATTCTAACATTATAATAATATTAAGTGAACAAACATCTAAAAACAAGGATCTATTCAATCATATGTAATAGTAAATTCAATAAAATATGAACAGAATTATCAAAATGTATTTGTAAAGGGTCTGTAATGCCTAAAATGTAACAAAAATTAATGTTCTTTTTATAATCAGATTTTTTATTTACTGATAACAGGTCATGTTTTATGTTTGTTGAGAAAAATAAAACAACCTTCAAAAAGACCGTACCCAGTGCCATTGATTTTCTATGATTCTTTAGAGAATACATATTCTGAAAGTGTCCCACAAAGCCAATTTTTGAAGCTTTAAAGCTAAATATTGTACTTTATAGCCACAAGATTAGGTTTTTAGGAAATACATTGAACTGAATTGGTTAAGTATACAGTAACTATATATACACATTTGGCTTTTCACTTCATGGTTATAACAAAACAATCAGCTAACTGTATTTACATTATGTAGCAATATAAAGTTTTAAAGAACAACTAAAAGTACCTACACACAAATTCATATGTAGTACTGATGATTATTTTACCATTAGATATGCTTAAATATCACCATTTCTACTATCTATAGTTGGGAGAGTTTATACAGAATGGGCCATTTATATGGATACACCTAAATAAAATGGGAGTGGTTAGTGATATCAATTTCCTGTTTGTGGCACATTAGTATATGGGACGGGGGAAAACTTTTCAAGATGGGTATTGACCATGGTGACCATTTTGAAGTTGGCCATTTTGGATCCAACTTTATTTTTTCAAATGGGAAGAGGGTGATGTAACACATCAAACTTATTGAGAATTTCACAAGAAAAGCAATGGTTATAACGTAATTTTATTCTTTCAAGAGTTTACAAATTTATGACCACTTATAAAATGTGTTCAAAGTGCTGTCCATTGTGTTGGATTGTCAATGCAACCCTCTTCTCCCACTCTTGACACACTGACAGCAACACTGCAGAAGAAATGCTAGCACAGGCTTCCAGTAACCGTTGTTTCAGATGCTGCACATCTTGTATCTTCACAGAATAGACAATTGCCTTCAGATGACCCCAAAGATTATAATCTAAAGCAGAGGTCCCCAACCGCCGGTCCGCGGACCGGGCCGTTGGTGTTTTCCAGCCGGTCCGCGGCAGGCACCTAGCTCTGCGCCTGGTCAGACAAGCAATAATGTTCTCTGCCGTAGCTGTCACGGCAGAGAACATTATGCATGCAGGGCAGGGCGGAGCAAGGTGGGTCATGGGGCGGGGCGGGTGGCCTACCTAGTGTGACAGCTCAGTCCTCCCACGCTGCA
>WMED01018411.1:0-12715 GCA_019650415.1 Pipa parva | reverse complement strand
TCTGTTTTTATTTACGATTTACACAACGTGCCAACTTTTCTGATTTTGTGGTTTGTACAATCACCTGTAACTTACAGGCTGCAATACTAAAAATGTGCTATAATGTGATTATACTACAGAGAGCAGAATACAGTAAGTGGTGTATTGCCACAGCACAGCCCACATCCAGATTCACAAACACATTATTAGTAACAATTTCACAGTGGTCCAAAGGCCAGTTTATTCAACCTTGTAATTAAACCTCGAGTACTAGTTCAGGCTAGTAAACCACATTCAGGTAACTACTGCCTGTCAGCCAGCGAGGCAGATCTATTACACAAACAAGAAGCATCAGAACTTCAAAGTTAGTGTTAAACTACAATCCCCAGCATTCCTCCACGTCCATCGGTGACTGAGGAAAGCTAGGTGTTGCAGATGAAAAAATCATTTTAACTTACGGTTATATGTGTTCTGTGAGCTTACCCGTTATGGTTTCATCAGCTCCAGCCTTGTACGGGATCCCCGGTCTCTCCACTTGCCGGTGCAGTTCTCACACGTACCTACGTTCCCCAGTTTCCTGGAAGCACCTCCATGCTCACCACCCCAGGAGAACCTAGGTCAATCTAGCCTACTAGTCTCTGTCAGCCAATCACAGAGCGGACTGTAGTTTGAGACTTTTTTTGCGGGCCGCAG
Source organism: Pipa parva (assembly GCA_019650415.1). Taxonomy (NCBI): domain Eukaryota; kingdom Metazoa; phylum Chordata; class Amphibia; order Anura; family Pipidae; genus Pipa; species Pipa parva. The sequence continues at coordinate 12,043 of WMED01018411.1, read as the reverse complement.
ATATGCCTGGATTAAGCTGTTCATATGTAGGCATGAAAAATTGTGTATGGATTAAGCTGTTCATATGTAGGCATGAAACATTGTGTATGGTTTAAGCTGTTCATATGTAGGCATGAAACATTGTGTATGGTTTAAGCTGTTCATATGTAGGTATGAAACATTGTGTATGGATTAAGCTGTTTGTATGTAGGCATGAAACATTGTGTATACATTTTTAATGCCATGGGTTTCACTTGGAAGGCTTAAGCTGAGTCCAGAGTTGCTTAGCATTAAAGTGCACCTGTCACCTCAAAACTAACTGTACCTTTATACAGCGTTTCTCTCTGTCATCTTCCCTGTCAGTTTGACTTTTCTTTCCCTGAGCTGGGCGGGGCTAAATGATTGACATTATAGCTCTTCCAATCAGATCCCTGCTAGATCATGGTTTAAGGGATCTGATTGGAGTAGCTATAATGTCAATCATCATTTAGCCCTGCCCATTCCAATTTGTAAAGAAAAGTCAGGCTGACAGGGAAGATGAGAGAAACACTGTATAAATGTACATTTTTTTTAAAATACATATATATTTACAAAAACATTTATTTCATTAGTACAACCTAAATTAGTATTAGTTTTGAGGTGACAAGTGCACTTTAACTTTCTTTCAGAGCAGTTAGACAGAAGATTGTTTTTGCCAATGGTGCACGTGTTAGTATGGTCATTTCACACTGTCTAGAAGAACAGGCCAGTACTAATAAAAAAAAAACCCCACACTCTGCTATATAAGCCAACAAATGATATGGGTGATACTATACTGTCATTTAGGCTGGGTTCACCCTAGCGTATGATGCGCACCGCACCATACACTCGTGTGAAGAAAAGAAAAATATGCCGAGCGTATTTTTCAATTGTACATACCAGCGACAGTGTGAATGCTCCCTCAACATTCACATCACTTCCTGTGTGTCGCATTTTGGGTGTGGTGTATATACACCAGCCAAAATGTTACACACAGCGTTCCGGACCCAGCGTATGTGCATCATACACTCGTGTGTCCGGAACTAGGTAAGTATCGTCGGCTTTCATTGAGCCATATTTTTATTTATTTTTTTACACGAGCGTGTGATGCGCTATGCATCATACACTCGTGTGAACCCAGCCTTAGAGTATAATAGAAGTAGGTAAATTGTTTATTAATATGAATATATTATCAAAAAGCTACACAGGCAGTAGGAGTCAAAAACTGATTGACTGTAAGGGACCAGTAAATATACTGCAGGAGGCATATTTTACTCTGCCTCTGACGGGAATGTCTGTATTAAATATTTTTGGAAAAGGTTTAGTTTCCTGCTTATTTTAAGTTCATACAATAGTGAGTGTGAACAGAAAAAATCCGCAAAGTTTACCCTTTGTGTGATCGAGAGGGCGACAAACAAACCTGACATTAAAGGGGTTCTCCAGTATCTCAAATAAATGAAAACCTCTAAATAATCCTGTTAGCGAGAATTTTTTAACTTTATAAAAGAAATTTGTGGTTACATACCATTTCCACTCCCCCTTGAAGTACAGCACTGTCCATTACTAGTCTGGTGACTGTTTTATCGTTGGTTGCTGATGACTGCACTAAGTACCAGGATATGGCCAACCATGTAAGCTTATATTCACTGTTTTTAAAATAAACCCAGCCAAGTGTTTGGGGGTATTGATCTAGCATGTCTAATTTATGTTTTATGGCTGGAAACTCCCATTAAATTCGTCAGTTGGAAAACACCTTTGATCTGATTTGTCAACATTGATTGTGTTTGTTATATTAAAAAGTAATACAAATTGTGTCTTTATCATATAATATCCATTTACCCATTTAGAAAACCTGTTACTGATTTAGTCACATTCTTAAGGGAACAAAGAAACATTAATTCTACCAGCTGTCATCAATTGTTGCCCATCATCCTCTATTAGAATTAAATTACAAGTGATTTGGACATCTTTGTTTGCCACTGAAAGTTTTTTATTTTCTCTGTTATAATTGCGAACGGGGGTTTTAACTGTTTCCCATATTATATGATCAGTTGAAGTACAGCTTCTGCGCACTCATGGAATTTATACTTGCTTCTGCTGAATCTCCTACTAATTGTATATATGCTAATCATTTATTAGACCTTGCAACAGCTATCCAATTCTGATTTAGGCTCTTGATATCTTCTGTTCCCAAAACTATATTTTAAAGTTACCTACACTAATGTATATATACAAACCTTTCTTGTCACAGTCTACTAAACCACCTAGATCCAGGTTTTATTTATCCTACAAAAATCTCGTACATGGTCTTATAGAAGCTATATAAAACTATATTGTTCCCATATTAGGACTAATAATTTCTATTTATTTTTTTGTGAATTGTTGCCGACAGGGCTAGTAAGCCTTGGGGGTGTGAGGTTAGCATTGTGTAGTGACCTAATGTGGCATAACAGACTACAATGCCTTGTATATAACTGTATTTATTTCTCCCTCCCTGTTTGCCATATTTTCATAATGCGCCTCACTTTGGTGGTGACCAAGCATTCTGCAGTGAGTGGGTAACTGTAATTTGTGCCATGTGCAGATAGAGACAACTTACGTATTAGAATTAGAACTTCTATTGTATTATTACAAATAAAGTTATAAAGGCCCAGTGACCCCAGATATTATGATTATCAGCTACAGAGGATTGTATATAATGGATATGGTTTAGATTCATTTCCTGTACAGAATATTAACAAACATATGGGTCAGAACATGCTACCAGTGATGATACCATGTTCTTAGCCTTGGCATATCACACCCAGGACTGGCAGTAATGCTAGGGAGTTTCATTCTTTTACAATAGGGAATAAACATGCAAACGTTAAGAAAAAAACATGCTTATCTTTCAGTTCACTTGCTTCATGCACTGAAGTGGTTATTGCATTATTGGATGGTTCCTAGAATCACTGCAGTATACAGCATAAGTCATATTACTTTGTAAGAACGAGGTTAAACTACATTGTACGCCTGCAGACAATCTCTCCTTATATAGTATACCGGGGACCTTCTGGTTTCCCTAAACAAAGGCAGCAAGAGGGGAAGATAATTTGGTTTTGGAGGAATCAGTCTTCTGAGACACAGCAGGTTCAGATTAATTACAGACATACATGATGCTGTATACAAAGATGCCTATAATTATTCAGCTATGAATGCAGGGCAGGTAATAAAACCTAATTAACCCTTGCATAAGCGTTAAAAAGCCAGCTGGTCATTTAGATTTTACAAATCTAAAAGCATAAACTAATTTTATTCCTTTGCAACACAGGGCATCTTTTTATTAAAAGGAATCTCTGTTCATTAAAGTGGCTTTATGGTTTTATAATTGGTTGTATTACTTACAACTTCCTAGTACTCTCTGAATTGGTGAACTTAGGTTCTTCACAACCCCCAGCAATCTAGGCTTTTCTGTACGGCTGCTGTCAATCTTCCTGGCCTGGATCAGTACTGTGCATGTTGAGAAGCACTTGGGTAATTGAGCAGATGCTTAGAAGCACTGTTGGGAGTGTGCAGTCAAGGAAATGGGATGGTGACCATTGCAGTAATAATGCATAATGACCACCGCCCACTAGGAGATTCCTCTTCTACATGCCAAGAAGAAAGGTCACCTAGTGTTGGGTAACCCTTAAGCTACATGTGCCATCAGCTGTCTTGGTTAATACCCAGTTATACAAAACAACCTGAAATATATACAACACTTATGGCAGCCATTTGTAATTTAGGCAGGAGATATATTTCTAGGAATGGCTTCAGGAACATGCCAGTCTACCTTGGAGGCCAGGTAATTGCACATGCTTTGCATTCATGTGTCTTACTCAAGTAAATGATTTCTTTCTTTTTTTTGTAATTCCCTGTGTATTTGCTCTGTGTCCTTATCTAGGTATATGCTGTATGCTCCGTACACATTCCTTCAATAGCATTTATACATATTTAGGTACAGGACTGCCCAGACTAGGCCCTCTCTACAGCAAGACCATTGCCTATTATCCAGTTAATAAAATAATAAATATGAACATATGTTTAGAAACCATTTTAGCTTCCTATTTTTATGTCATAGGAAAGACTTTTTAATTCTAAATGACTAGATGTTTAAAATGAAAGTATTCTTTTAGTTACTAATTTCTTTACAGGAAGATTAATGAACCTTGGAATCAGATTAGTTATTTTGCTATTAGTTTAGCGGTGTTAGATTTCCACTCTGCTATTGTCCTTATAGGGAACTTTGTTTGGCCTGATTAAAATCAATCTCATATTTGTAGTAGAAAAGTGCAGAGGCCCAAATTCAGCTTTTTGGCAGAAATAAAAGTTTAAAAGAAAAAATATATATATAATATAGAGTTAATAAGGTCCATCAGTGGAGAATACATTTATTTCTTCCAGCCTTAGAACATTGACATAAAAAACCTGTGAAAAAAAAGTGCAAAAAAAGGCACAGTAGTGCTTTACCAAATAAATAGGTGATAGAAAAGATGCTACACCACCAATAAAGCTTATATAAGTCGAGATTCAGTAATCACAATATGTGATAATAGGTGAGGGGAAACTTGGAAATCCACCTTCAAAGTGAACACTCGTGTTAGGATCCACTAGTAGTGGAAATGCTCACCAGATGTAGACTTTAATAAAGGCATATAATAATCATTCCAAGGAGAATCAAACATCAAGTACGGGATATAAATGTCCAAATGACTCAGCCTTAGAACATGCCCACCTGTCTTTTGCTTGTCCTGAAAAACCAAAACAAAAAACAGTTTATTACATTGTTTAATTTAAGGAACCCTTTTATATTTATATAAGGTGATCACCTCACTCCTTAATTTCCTATTCTCATGTCTGAATAAGATGAATTCTTTAAGTTTCTCCTCTAAATTTCCATTTCCCCGTCTCATTTTTGTTGTCCCTGTTTGAACCTTTTCTACCTCCAAGGGCATCCTTTCTGTGTAACAGTCTCCATCATTGGACTGCCTAGTCAAGATGAGGCCTTACCAGTGAATTGCACAGTGGGAAATGGATATCATTTGCTCTTGAATAAAATCATCTGAAAGTGCTTTGGAAGCTGCAGCTTGTCATTAAATGCTATTATTTAGTCTATGGACCAAAAGTATTCCAGCATTCCAATCCATCATGCTCTTGTCCGTTTTTACCCCCCAAGATGTGTGATGCTGGCAAATGTTTAGCTCTCGAATGCATAACTGTACATTTGTCTACATTACATCTTATTTGCCATGTCGCTGACAAGGCACTTAATATATCTATGGGAGCATGTAACTTGCCAACTTACACCATGGGCTATATTTCCCCGCATAGGATGAGTCATCTCTGCCAGAAACTGTATTTTGCATCCCAAGCTCTATATCATTTATAAATACGTTTATATAGGACAAAAGCAATAATCCAGTCTTCTAAACAATAATGTGCATAATGTTCTCTTCATAGATGACGTCAATGGTGCCCATTCAGCTTATGGAAATATTTGCAGTATTTGTCAAATTTCAGAGGGAGCACTCTTGGTATAATTTTAATTGAAGAAAGAATTTCTGATGCAAGTGGCTATTGATTCTCTTGAGCATTTTCTCTTCACTAAGATTTCATGCAGGAGGTATAATGGGGAGGTGGGGAATAAGGCAGTAAAACTGTAGGCTTGTAAGACTGTTTTCATTTATCTAAATAAAATTTTGCCGCACAGTCTTTAGGCAATTTGATGCTGAAAACAGTTCGAACTACTACTTAACTGTAGCAACCAGTGTCAATCAGCTGCTGCCAAGGCAAATAGGATCATGGTGCACACCAGGCATTCAGCCCTGCTCCCTATAAAATCATACTATCCGGCAGCAGCCTAGAAAGAAATATGGGCAGAAGCATTTTTGTGGTAAATGTATATGCCCATATTGTTATGCAGAGCTGGAGCCTAAGGGGGTAAGTCACGATAGTGCGAAGTGAGGTGCGGAGTCCTCGCCTCACTTCGCACTGACTGATATGCGCTCACTGATGTCCTGTACGCGGACGTCAGCGAGCGCTTTAAATGGATTCCAGTCTCGGTGAAACCAAAAGAGTTGGTGTCCGCGTGCAGGACATCAGCGAGCGCATATCAGTCAGTGCGAAGTGAGGAGAGGACTCCGCACCTCACTTCGCACTATCGTGAATTACCCCCTAAGAGTCTGAGTACCTTCCCCCTTCCTAATCACCCCTAGAATTAAAGAGCCTATAGTGCTCCTTCAAGATAACTCCACTTTATACATTTCCCTTAAAGTTTTTAATCTTCTGAGTTGATAACTTTTTGCACCTAGAGTTATCATTAGAAGGAATGGGGAGCACATCCGGAGACCATGGTCATAGCTTGATACATTTATTGTGTGCTGCAGTTTCCTTTTAAAATATACAATAGAAATAGCAGCCAGATCTCTTAAGTGGCAGAGCACAATGCCTGTTGTGCAAAGAGAGGATATGGGCGTATTTTAATAGGATAATTGTGTTTTCTTTTCATCAATCCCTCTGAGATACTGATAGGTGGGAGTCTGCTTCTTTTCTAGATTCACTACTGCCGACACTGGAATTTAGATGCCAAGAAATGTGTCTGCTGTTACACCTGCAAGATCAGCTTTCTTTATTGTTCATGAGACCGCTGCTCTGCTTCCCAGTCTTAAAGCAGTTCAGAGCTTAGCTGTGCTGTTTAACAAACAGATCAGGCTCTCAAGCACTTCAAGCATTGTTATGCATTTTTATTATTTGGGGACTAGCAAAACTCACTAGACTCAAAAGGCTGCAGAAGTGGATGTTAAAAATCTTCCAATAATGTAATTATGTGAATGAGTGAGAGATTTAGAATAACTATTCTTCACTGCTGAGACTGTTAACATTGTGTTCTCACTATATTACTCTTTTACCTGTAGGACTTTTAATGTCCACAGTATTTTTGTGTGAATGCATGTGTATTCATGCTAGTGATGTACAGTGTTCTAGAAGGATTCCAATGCACACAGTGAACAAAAATTAATGGTGATAATGTGGAAAATAGTGGCAAAACAGTACAACCTGAGGCGCACCTGTCAGACACAATAAGACATAACCATGCTTTCATTACAAGACTTTTCCATTGAACATGTTTTGTAGGAACCCACTGATTATAAACTAGTCTCTCGTCTCTGACAGAAGCTTGTTACCCCCCAAGGTTAATAAACTGGCATTGTTTGCCCTGTGACTCTTGCCATATAGAACTTCTTTAATTCAGCTTGTTTGGGTCTTTTGATATACTTATCCTGAACATGGCACTTACCTTCACCAAAGGCTGGTTGTACCTTTTGTTTTTATAGTAACATAGTAACATAATTTATAAGGCTGAAAAAAGACACAAGTCCATCATCCAGTTCAGCCTATTTTCCTGCAATGTTGATTCAGAGGAAGGCAAAAAAAACCATCAGGCAAGAGCCAATTATCCTCACATTAGGGAAAAAAATCCTTCCCGGCTCCAAATATGGAAATCATAATAATTCCCTGGATCAAGGAAGTGTCATTGCATAGCTTATCTGAACAAGTTTCTAATATGATTGATATCTATACTATACTTTCCATAAACTCTTTTTGTCCCTACTCTGTTTACTGTTTGATAAAAACAAAAAAAAAAAATGCAGAACAGATACAATATTTTACCAGATGACATGCTGTTTCTTGTTTAACATAGCAGAACAATTTATCATTTTAATGGTAGACATCTTGGTAATACACGTTCTCATCAGTGGTGAAAAAGGTGCTGTCTATATATAAATTTGAGCATACTGTTTCCATATGTTTTGCAAACTAAATCTAGGAGACTATTAAGACAGGGCAGACAGGATGGAGAATCCCCTAAAGCTCCCCATAGCACTATGGGATACTGGTGGTTGCTGCTTGTATTTGTTTTGAGATGGTCCTTTAGCACAAGTGTATTGCCGAGCGCTTTATGATTTATACGGGCATGAATTACGCATAAATAGTGTTGGCAAATTTTCTTTTCTGCTCCTGAATTTTACTGCAAATGGCTATTTAGAAAAATGATGTTAGTGACTTTTCAAGACCGCATTTTTGTTTCATTCATTTCATGTTTCATTCATTTAAAATGCTAGTGTGTCCCTGTAGATTTACTAGAGGAAGTAGAGCATACATAACTGCACATTTTAAAAGTCATAAATATGTGAACACTGAATTGTTTATGTGATTGGAAAATGTAGCTTGTGTAGCCCACCAGACATGAACTAAGATTGCCTTATAAAAATATAGCTACTAAATTAAGAAGAGTACCTATTTAAGGTAATGTAATCTAGAAAACAACACGTAAAATTATATATAAAATAAATATATTGGGAGAATCATATCTTACCAGAGTGGTAAATATTCATGCCTGCTATTATTATTTTCTAAGCTACAAACATTTTAGTATTCAGATATACAAATATAGGATCATTAGAAACTAGTATGCCTGGTGTAACTATTGAAAATGAGGAAGAACTTGGTCCAGCTTGATCTGGGTGCAAGTATTTCATACCGGTACCACCAGAGCTCTCCGAGTTCGGGAAGAAAGACCTGATGATACATATTTGTGGTTAAAAAGCAGTTTGAATCATTACAAATGGTGTGGGAGTTGCAAATCAGTGGAAGACAGGCCATTTCACATTCCCTAGGAAGAGATTAAATTGTGGTGTCCACAAGATACCTACTTAAATCTAAAAAAAGAAATGAATGAAAATATCTAGAGATCAACTAAATCGATATCAACACTTGAGGAAGAGTGTTCTCTGAAAACATACAATTTAATATGGAGTGTATATGCTACTATATCTGATTATCTTGTTTGGTACATTCCTGAAAGTGCTCATATTACCTCTGAAGAGAGGGAGACTAAATATATTGGGGTTGTGTTGCTTCCTTAGGGCCTGGGAATATATTATATTCATTTTATTGGGCTAAAAAGACAACAAGGAGTCGTCAAGAGCATGGCTCAGAAGAGGAGAAATGGAAAGTTTAGCGAGTCATTTAATAGGAGTCATAAGGTGACCTCTGTATGAGACGACAGGCCAGTAAATGTAACCAACTACAGGAAGTTATGATGCTGCAGAAACAACCATGAAGGGATGCGCTGGGGGAAAAAAGGGGGAAAATCCTAGCGTAATACAGTTTGATGTTAGGAGTAAATGCACCAGTGATTGCTGTATGGGTGACAAAATGTTACGTTGTAACCGTGCTTGTGAGGTGAATCCCCTCTAATGTTGGCTGTTGAAATTTGTGCTTTTTAAGGAATATAGTAACGTGCTGAAAGCAGGAAGGGAGGCCCTTTTGTTTGGCCCCCCTATGTGGAAGCACTCACCAGATTCCACTGGCGATTCTGGCTTCAGTGTGTGATCAGATCCTTGCGGATGTTGATTTGTAACTCTCCAATGGCGACCATGAAGTTAAAAAGTAAAAGCAAAGTTGTAGTTTGCCACAATAAAATTAACAATTTATTAGTAGTAACTTACATTTAAAAAAACGATCAAGCGCTTGATCAAGATGTTTCTCACAGGTAGCCAATCCAATATCACTCTATGCGTTTCGCCGATATAACAATCAGCTTCCTCAGGAGAAATGAATGCAAGCAGGGGGAGCATCTAAGGACTGATTTGCCGTTTGACTGGTACACAGGGCTTATTCAGGAAAATTAACTGTGTTTAATTCCAGCATTGTTTTACTCGTTGTTTTTGTTGTTCATTCATAAAGTCTCTGATTTATCTCTGAGGGCGCTTACACAATATAGATACGTTTACAGGAAGTTATGTCTACCAAACACAGGGTGAACCTTACTCGCTGCATTAGATCACCAGTATCTACCAAAAGTGAAGAAACCCTTTTTTAATTATTTTATATCCCCTCTAGCACTTAAAACAGCCTCAAGTGTCACAATTCTTACTATCCTTATAATATCTCTAAGCCATGATATACATTAATTGAAGTTAATTAACTGGTGGAATAAATTGTGAATCTGTGCCTTTTCCTGTGTTACCTGAACGATATAATAAGATGTAGATTTGTTTTTATTATAAAAGAAAACATCAATAGAGTACATACTTGATATATCAATATTACTGAGTTGGCGTGGTAACGATTACAAACAAGTGGTGATCGAAATACTTGAGAAATGAAAGGACAGAATAATGTTAAACCTTATAAGTAATATTTAGTCATAGATAAAGGGGAACTGAAGCTCATTTTATCTAAGTGTGATTCTTAATAGGGGAGATACTTGTGAACTGGAATTTTACTCTCCAGCCCTGCCTCCTGCTGTTACTATCTTCTCTGCAGAAATTTGATAAAACTTCTTCTGAGCATGCTTACCTCAGTGAGTTTGAACAGGAAGTGAAGAGGATCACAGAGCTTCACAAGGCAGAAGATATCTGTTTGAAAGTGACAGCAGGAGGCAAGTCCAGAGAAGTAAAACCCTGAGTATCTCCTTCCTACCCCTTTAAAAACCATCCCTATATAAAATGAATTTTGGTTCCATGTTGAGAGAAATTAGTTATTAGTTAAATGAAGCTGGCTAAATTAAAAAATTATATTTTGAAAAGGACAGTAGAAGCAGACAGGTCTGGGGGACATCTGGGACATATCAGGACAAATAAACATGAGAGCTATAGATCAGGCAATGATATACACATACATGGCATTGCAGGCTGCATTGTTTTATTACTCTACCAAGAGTTTTAAGGGCATTACTCATAGAAACATAGAGAAAAAGAAGGATTATGATGATATACTGTGAAGGGAAGGTGCAAGCAGGTATGTTGAAGAGACAGTACAGCATGAATTATTCTGCAGTAAGTCAAGGTAGCATATTACAAACAATACAGTGAAAAAGAAAGTAACCATAACAGATCACCCACTTCAGGACTGCTAGAGGAATCTGTTTCCCAGTTTTTTGTAATAGAGAAGTATTCCACCATTGCTTCTGCAGTTCTGGAACGTACCTGCCTACTGTATTGTTTTCTCATGCAGTTATTATTTCAAAGACGTCATATTAATATGCAAATTAAATAAATGTCCTTACATTATTTCCTAGTGTTGGAGGGGATACCAGGAGCAGGTTGACTGGGAAGGGAAACTGTGGTCCATTGGATTAAAAGAGCGGTGTTTGTGATTAAAGGATGGTGAAACACACAGCTATGCTCAATGGCACAGTTACCAGCAAAATCTCTCTTCTACAGTCACTGACTCCTAGGGGGGGAATTCATCATTCAGCGAAGTGAGCTCCGAAGCCTTCGGCTCATTTCGCATATGGTATTATGCGCATGCTGATGTCCGCGCAGGACATCAGCATGCGCATAATACCATTTGCGAAGTGAGCCGAAGGCTTTGGAGCTCACTTTGCTGAATGCTGAATTCCCCCCCCCTAATGTCTCAGACTTCTTCACCAGAGTTGCACGTATTTTCCAGTACTTTTGCCCATTTGAAATAATTTTTAACTGGTTAAAGTAACATGGGCAGTATATGCCAATTAGTATTTCAAGAAGGAAAGGGGCCTTCTGCAATTTTTGTTATTTTAACATGGTGAGCTCTGTTAGTGACCCACCACTCACTGGGTATTGAGAGAATCACTGGCAAAGAACTCCTCTAGATTTCTCCTCTGTTTTGGACTTTCTGATACTTGTTAGTCGAGGGTCTGAAAATGTAAAAATGAAGAACACGCTTAAAGGAGAACTAAAAACTATTTACTCCAGGGGTGATACTTACTGCTCCAGCGCTGCACCTGCTCTAAGTATCTTGCCAATGTCTTCTGCTCTTGACAAGCACAGCGATCCTTTTCACTTCCTGTTCACTTCCCATTCTTTTGTTTTTTTGGCAAATAGAGCAAGTGTAATTACAGTCATATGAAAAAGTTTGGACACCCCTATTAATCTTAATCATTTTTAATTCTAAATATTTGGGTGTTTGCAACAGCCACTTCAGTTTGATATGTCTAATAACTGATGGACACAGTAATATTTCTGGATTGAAATGAGGT
>WMED01018409.1:0-12716 GCA_019650415.1 Pipa parva | reverse complement strand
AATTCCCTGGATCAAGATCTCATTTTCACTTATCTAGTACCCATAACTTGTAATGTTCTTGCATGTATTTATTTGTTCATTCTTACACTGAAGGATCAGAAAAATTACCTGGCTCAAGATCCCACTTCCACTTATCCAGTACCCATAACTTGTAATGTTCTTACACTGAAGGAAAGCATCCAAACCAGTTTTGAACTCTCTTGTGAAATCAACCATGACATCTTCAGGCAGAGAGTAACATAATCTCACTGCTCTTTCAGTAAGGAACCCTCTTCTATGTTGGTGTAGAAACTTTCTTTTCTCTATAACACAGGGGATGCCCCCTTGTTATAAATACAGTTTTTGGTATAAATAGATTGTGGGAGAGATCTCTGTACTGACCCCTGATATATTTATACATAATTATTAGGTCACCCCCTAATCTTCTTTTCTCTAGACTAAACAACCCCAGTTTTGACAATCTTTATTGGTACTATATATTGTCCATTCCTTTTTATTACTTTAGTTGCTGCCTTTGAACCCTCTCAAGCTCAACCACATCTTTCTTGTGCACTGGTGCCCAAAACTGCACACAATATGCCATGTGTGGTCTGACCAGTACTTTGTAAAGATGTATAATAATGTTCTCGTCATGTGCGTCTATACCCCTTTTGATGCACCCAATGTCCCTATTTGTTTTGGCTTCTGCTACTTGGCACTGGTTGCTACAGTTACCTTTGTTGTCAACTAAAATTCCTAAATAGTTTTCATTTCTGTTTTCCCATTTAGAAAATAATCTAGACATGCATATTACCTACCATATGCATAATATTACATTTATCAGTGTTACTTTATTTGCCACTTTTCTGCCTAAAACTGCAATGTATTTGATTCATCTGTAATAAAATACTATTCTCCTTTGTATTAACTATTTTACACTGTTTAGTATTATCAGATGTAAATTACAGGCTGGGGATGGGTGTTGGCAGTGCACATGACTAAGTCAGGGAGTAGCAGGCATGTAAACATTATATTTTACTATCTTTGCTTTGGTGATTTGCTGAGCTGTAGCAATAACAAACAATGTAGCGTAGTGATACAGAGTCTGCAGATGTCCCCTTGTGTACTGCTTTCTACTCTCTGCTATTGTAACTTCTAAACGTAAAAGTTTAATGTAGCAAATAAGGATCCCATGGCTTCTTTTGATTAAAGTAAAATCATTCCCCAAGCCGGGAAGGGGGAGGCAAGGTGGAAAATAAGTTTTACACTCCTAGTTTAAATGGTGACAGCCTATCTGTGCATGATGCTAGCTAGACTGATAAATGATGACAATGCTGAGTATTTTTCAGCCCTAAAAAATGTACCCCAATTTTTCCTGCTATGCAGATTGCATTCCTTAGGAAATTATACATTTGTTTAATATTATTACAACTCAGACAATGCTACAAAAACTTGCTGTAGTGCTCTTATTGGGATAGTTTACACTGGCAACTGTTGGCAGTAGAATGTGACCGTTACTTCTAGGCCAAGCATCTAGTAATTGTAGCTTTCAAAATACCATTGAACTTTGAGTTGTAGTGAAATTGCACACTCTTATTTACACATTTTGTATTTGTTCATTTATATAGGTGCTACTATATTTTGCAGCTCTTTACAGGGGTTTATCATTCACTTCAGTTCCTGCCCCATGGAGCTTACAATCTAGTTTCCATATTCAGTCACACACACATAGACAGACACACAGATGTATATTTTTGGATTGTGGGAGGAAACCCACGCAGGTGCAGTGAGAACATACCAACTCCATGCAGATGAAGTCCAGGGTGGAATTTAACCCAGCGCTGCAAGGCAGCAGTACTAACCACTGAGCCACTGCACTGTGTTGTAGCAATTCCATTTACCAACTTATTTTACATTGTTTTAATTTCACATGAGGTCATTTGCATAGTTACAAATACTGTAAAGCACTAAAATCTCATTAGAATCACAGTAAAATCTCAACTTGTGTAAACTGGTATTTTGCTACAAACTGTAGCAGCAGTTTCACCGTTTCTTATTAGCAGCCGTAGATCTGCCAGTGAAAACTGACATCCTCCAGAGGTGAATAGCATTTTTGTAGTCTTTCTGGTTTGGTCTACTGCCAGTGTACCTTGTATACTATTCATCAAATACAGTGAAAGACGGCAAGGATTAATTAGGTTAGACATCCATTTGTATCATTTCTAAATATATACTGTATGTGCTTATGTTTCCCTTTGGAATATAATGGGTAATTCTCCAACAAAGTATATGTTTAAAAATGTAACATAGTAACATTGGGAAATGTGTAAAAAAAAATGTATCTTCAGACAAACTGGCATAACCCTAATGCATAAAGGTTTGTTGTTTTTCTCTTTTTGCTAATACTGGTAACTGTGACTCTGGTCTCTGCTGTTCCTAGGAAACTTCCATGAAATAATAGGCTTGTTTAAGGTAGTTTGGTTTTACTTTCACTTCATGTCCCGAGGTTCCCTTTTTAACTGCCAGTTATTCTTATTTCAGAGATATCATGTCAATTTATAAAGAGCCTCCTCCTGGTATGTTTGTAGTCCCAGATCCTCACGATATGACTAAGGTAAAGTTGTTGTTTTTTTTGTTTGTTTTTTTTATTTACTGTTGGGTGTAATGTGTAAGATTTCATTGTGGTTTAAATATATCAATGAATCTCAGAAAAATGTTTATTTATAGTTGTGTTACAGGAAGTCTCTTCTGTTGCAGATTCATGCACTCATCACAGGCCCATTTGACACACCTTATGAAGGTGGTTTCTTCTTGTTCCTCTTCCGTTGTCCTCCAGATTACCCAATTCACCCCCCTCGAGTCAAACTGATGACAACAGGGAACAATACAGTGAGATTTAATCCCAATTTCTACCGTAACGGCAAGGTCTGCCTGAGCATTTTAGGGTAAGGGCCTGCTGTCTGGTAGACACATTTCAGTATCTCTGTAGTTCATATAGATAAGGTGTAAGAACAGATTAGGCTAGGATTAATATTATTTTCTTTCCAGATTAAGATGACATAGGCAGGGTCTATGAAAAAATGTATTCCAGCACTTTAAATTAAATGTGCCTTGGGACAGAACATAATTGCACAAATAACCTTTCTTACAAACTGTTTGATTTGCCTTCCCTCTCTCCTAAATTTTAGAACTTGGACAGGGCCTGCTTGGAGTCCTGCTCAGAGTTTATCTTCAGTGCTTATCTCTATCCAGTCCCTTATGACTGAGAATCCTTATCACAATGAGCCTGGCTTTGAACAGGTAATGTCTTTTTCATTTTATTTATTTATGTCCTTGGGAATTTTTGGCATATAGAGTGCGTAATAATGCCACATCTCATCATTTTTGTTATTTAAAGGAAAGACATTCAGGGGATAGCAAGAACTACAATGAGTGCATTCGACATGAAACCATTCGAGTGGCAGTCTGCGACATGCTGGAGGGCAAGTGTCAGTGTCCTGATGCCTTGCGGTAAGTGTCAGATGGAAACGTTTTACATTCTGGCAGCAAATGCACGTAGTAATTCACCTGTATGATCTTTAAATGTTACCTGTTTGTAATATAAAACATCTCCTTAATTTCAAGAGAGTCTAAAAGGTACACTACTCCCTTTTCATATGTTACATTTTATTTATGTAATGGCAATGTGTATATTTAAAGGGGATCTAAAGACTCTTAAAAGAGACCTAAGGCTGGATTCACACGAGTGTATGATGCGCAGGGCATCATACACTCGTGTGAAGAAAAAAAAAAAAAGAAGAAAAATACACTCTGGCGTATTTTTCTTTTGTACTTACCAGCAACAGTGTGAACGCTCCCTCGGCGTTCACAGTGCTTACTGTGTGTCGCGTTTTGGGCTTGGCATATATATGCCGGCCAAAATACAACACACAGCATTCCAGACACAGCATATGCACGTCATACGCCTGTGTGTCCGGCACTTGGTAAGTATCGTCATATCTATTTTTACACCAGCGTATGATGCGCTGCGCATCTTCTGCTCGTGTGAACCCATCTTAAAGTAAACAGACAAAAAAGGACAGTTAAAATACTTACCTTATACAGAGCCGATTGATTACATTCACAGCATGAGCTGTGCTGTAATTAGCTGGCAGCCGAAGCTTCCCCCGACACCTCCTTCACCATGCGCAACTCCTTCTTCCTGCTTCACCGGCTTCTACATAATCATGCTCATTGCGGGGGGTGTTCTCATTGGCCTCCACAATGAACGAGTTGATGTTTAAGCCCTGAAACACCCAAGGTGTAACAGGGTGGGAGGAGCTTCAGCGCTGGCTGCCAGTCAGCCAGTGCTGTGAAGAAGCATCGGGAACCAACTAATTACAGTATAGCTCATGCTGCGACTGTAATCATTTGGCTCTGTATAAGGTAAGTATTTTAGCTGTCCTTTTTTTGTTTTTTTACTTTAGTTCTCCTTTAAGTCTAGAGGTGATTCTTAAGGGGTAGGGTTAAAATATATGCCATCCCTATCTTTTCTGCAGTGCTAGCTCTTGCTCAGTTTAGGCTAGGGGGTCACACAGTGCATATATGCACTGCATATTTAGAAACTCGCGTCTGGAAAATACGCTGGCATATTTCAGTCTGGCGTATTCTCTAGATGCGCATTTCTATTGTACTTAACCGATTCTTTCAGTATTCGCAGCTTCTCCTATGTGGCAGTGTTCTTTGCGCAGCGTATATACGCAGACGAAAATGCAACGGCAAGAGTTCCGATGTGCTCACGCATTATGCTAGTGTGGCTGGAACAAGGCAAGTTCCATAGGGATTTGCGGCACTGCTTTTTTTTCTTTTATATGTGGCATATATACGTGCCTTGCACAGATGCACTTGTGTGAGCCTAGCCTTAAAGTGAAGAGGGTTGCAGTGCAGCATTTGGAGGAAAAAAAGATTGGCTTTACAGTGAACAGAAGCTAGCGCTGAAAAAAATTCTGATCGGTGAGTATTTTAACCCCCCCCTCCCCCAAAATAATCAACATGATCATGATCTCATTGTAGCATTTGCATGTAGCATGCTTGATTTGATTAACTAAAACAAATGTTGAAGCCCCATAGGTTTTCACACCATTATTGTTAATTAGAATATAATCTTTACTTAATTTGTTGTGTATTTTTTTTTTGTTTCTGCTATAGGAGTGTTATGGAAAAATCTTTTATGGAATATTATGATTTTTATGAAGCAGTTTGTAAGGATAGATTTCATCTTCAAGGACAAAATATGCAGGTGATTTTCTGTGTATCTGTGTTTTGTATTTTCAGTCATTTTTGTAAGTGTGGTGAGATTAGTTTTCTAATTTCTAGCAAAACCTCCCTCCCAAGCAAGCACTGTTACTAAAATGTACATCATTTTAAGGCACAAACATAGACCTTCTTAAAGATGATGGTGTTCATTTTAAATTCAACTACAGTATGTGATGCAGATTTCAAAGCTACACTAATCTTAACACTGACCTTTAATTGTGCATAAAGCAGAGGCCACTGGAAGAGACTTGCATGGGCTTCTGAAATGTCATGTAGCCATGCCCTTTCCATGTACAAGAATAAGTCACCAGCAACTATAAAAATAATAGAAATATCGCTATGTTGCAACTTCACTGCCATTTAATTCTATGTTGGACTAACTAGTCCAGTGACCATTGCATTGCATGTAAAATGTATGTCACTGGATGGACTGTGACCAGCACTGTAGTAAGTGAAAGTTGTCTTTCCCAAAATTGCCTAGTCTAAAAAAAACCCAAAATCTTGGCTAAGATTTCTTAAAATCCTAAGATTTTCACAAAAGCTGAAATTGACCGTTCAGCATCCCTAGTATATAGGATTTTGATTTCATTTATTTTGACATTAAATCATTTCCATGCATGTAGAATATTCCTCCCTGTTTAGGACAATCCACTCATGTTGAATGTTTTTATTGTGCTGTCAGGATCCATTTGGAGAGAAGAGAGGCCATTTTGACTATCAGTCTTTGCTCAACCGCTTGCAAGCGATTCACCAGAGAGTAAAAGAGAAGCACAGGAGAGAAACTGTGGATATAGACTCTGATTCCAGCTCATCAGAGACAGAGACTGACACACAAGCAGGCTTAAATCCTTAAACCTATCAGAATGGAAACTTGTAACGCGCTGTGTCATTAACTTCAGACTGTTATGTAAGCAGTGAATCGGGGACTTCGCTTGACAAGAAAGGACTTTGCTTACACAAAGCCTCTTTGCTTAGGACGCTGAATTGGAAAATGAGTGGAGTGATCATCTCTCTTCAAAATACTGATAGGAGGATTGGAGAAGCTTTTATAAATTGGATGCAGAAATGTGGTCCTCAGGAGTAAGGATTTATCACTAGGGCAGCACTTTCTTACAAGGATGGCTTTTTCTCTTTAGAGAAATATATTGGTCCAAACAAGCCAAAGAATCTCCACATCGGAGCACAGTGCCCAACTACGACATCTCTAAAACTAAACAAATGGGGAAATGCCATTTAATGTTTCAGATGTGACAGAAGCCAGTAGTACTTTTAATTTGATTTCCAACCCACAAAAATGCACTTTGATTTTTTTTTTTTCCCCACGTGGAACTTTGGTCATTTAGATATTGTACATATTGTCTGTTACAGGAATAAACAAAGGCTTCTAGATAACTTCATTGGTATTTTATTTGGAATAAGGGATGCTGGGTTTTTTTTGTTTGTTTGTTTTGTGTTCCATGTTATTTATTGTCCCACTCATCTTGAATTGATTGTTACGCACACAATAATGTGAATTTGTTCCAGGATCCGGGGGAATATGTTTTGATTGCACTGGCTGTCTTTATAAACTAGTTCTTTATTAGTACTTGACTTTGCAATAATAAAACAACCGCAGGTTTCTTGTGATTCCATTTCAACCTAAGAGGGTTTTACACAGGCAGATCTTGTGAGAAGGAACTCCGTGATAATGAGTTGTTTCCTTGTCCCCTTTCACAGTTTTATTTGTGTGCAGGAAAAGCGAGAATTGATAATGATAGGAATGCAATATAATAGTGCACAGTATAGCATCGGTTTACTTTGTGTGGCTGTGCAGCATGTTGTAGCACTGAGAAGTACAAGACTAGGATGGTGGTCTCTCACCAGGAGGAGTAGAGGAATGGGTGGGCACTAGAGGAGGCTTTGGTACCCTTCAGGCTGTGAGACTGACATAAATCAGGCGGAGTAAGCTCTAGGAATGAATGCCTGTGCCTGCAGGAGGTGAGGGACGAGAAATAAGTATAAATAAGAAATAGTTTCCAGAGCAATGTGAGCACCTCCCAGCTTTATATGAAAAATAGCGAAACTGTAGTTTTATGGCCCACTGTAACAACAGTATGGATACATATATAAAAGCAAACTATAATACCCAAATCTGCTTGATAGCCTTGAGATGAAGCACTGTATGCTGGAAACAGTGCTGCTTACTGTATTACAGTTTTCTAAAGATTTAGGGGCTCATTGACTAAAGTCTGAAATGTCGCGTAAAGGCATGAATTTGCCAGCTAAAGACGGTCGCACACTCCCCAATAGACAGCAACTGTCACAACTTCATTATGGGAATATTGTTTCAGGTGCAACTTTATTATGGGCATCTGCTGTTTTAGTGAGTAAGGAGTAGCGAATCAGGGCGTAGCCACCCGCTGTGTTGAGAATTCACTTCGATAATAGAATTGTCAATTTAGTTAATAACCCCCTTAGTCCCCACCTGGCTCACTGCATTATCCAGTGACAGCTTGTGCAAAGATGTTTTCAATGAAGGTTGTGTGGGTGGTTAATAAAAATCCCAATATAAACATAACGGCTTTAAAAGACTGCGTGTGAGAAAAAAAGGAGAATATCTCGGTATCAATAAAAACATCTTTATGATTTCTACCATGAACCCAGATGATCAATTAGAAAAAGCGTTCATTAACTGACCACAAGGTTTCCACTGAAGGCAGAATTTATCATCCAGCGTGTGAACATCTCCACTCAGGGCAATACCACATTGAAGTAGTTCACATAGTACTAATAATAAAGTTAGATTTAATAATATTTACAAAAAGTACATTAAGTGCACTGTTTTATCACATGGCGATTTGATAAATACAGAACTGTTTTTCTCAAATTTATGGAAGAGCATACAAAATAATTACAATAATTGTAAAACTGCAGTACCGTATATTTGTATCTTGTTTTTAGCAATGTATTCCATAGAAGAACTGTGACTGGATTACTTGCTTACTTGGAGGTTTGCTGTGCAGTTACACTAAACATGCCAAGTCCCATTAATAGCAAAATAGCTTGCAGTGTAATTAAAAAGTTGACCATTTGCTTTTGTTGACTTAACAAATGTAGCGTGGTTGCATTATTAGCATAAACCAGTGATGGCTAACCTAGGATACGCATGTCGGAGGTGACACGCTGAGACTTTTCATGGTGCCATTCTTGTCGCACTCTCATGTGGTCCCATAGCAAATACGCGACAATTTCCCATAACAAAATCCGTGACCGTCACCATTTCCTATAGCTTTACTGTAATCATTTTTTCCCATGTCTAAACTGCGACAATTTCCCATTGTAAATCTGCTTCAATTTTCCGGTCATAAAGTCACGACTGCGACAATTTTGACACGCGGAGCTGAAAAGGTTAGCCATCACTGATATAAACTGTGCCCCAATTCTAAGTTGTTGTTTTTTTTCCTTTATTTAAAGCACATACTGCAAATGTTACCAGATCTTATTAGTTTTGGGGAATGATCTTTAATAAATCGAGTGGTATTTTTTTTATAAGATAAGGGTCTGAAGCGTGTATTAATGACCTCTGTTAAATGAAAGCCATAGACCTTTTAATCAGCCTTTTTTTTTTATTTACACAGATTATGTATGTGACTTTACTATTTAAGAAAATTTCTCCAATTGTTACAGCAAAATGCACCAAGAAATTTCTTGTAGGGAAATGAGTCCAATAAAGTTCTAAATCTGTGGGCAGCTTCCTTATGTTTGCTTGCTTTTTTTGTGACTAACTCAGCCTCAGTGGCAAACATACCCCAGTATGCACCCCACTGCAAGATCTGCGCCCCCTGACATGTACTTTAACTTTGCATAAAATTACCTGTTTCCATCAGCTGGGGGCAGCCTTTCTTCCATAGACTTGGTAGCAGCTGTCTCGCCTGTCTACGTATATGGATTGTTTACCCTTGAATAATCTATAGATTTGTACAACCTTGCACTTATTCAATCTTCCCAGTTTAGTCACTCACCGTGACGGCAGATAATTGACACCATCATTCACAATCATGTCATTCTCACACAGCTTGCATATGTACTGAGGGAAACAGGGATGGGAAAGAAAAGCACACTGCTACTCTCCCAAAAGCACTTTTTATGTAATATTGGGCGGGTGCTGGGTGAACAATAATTTAAACAAGCCAAAAAAATGGGGTAGAAGAAAGAAAGCTGTAACTCGCACTCACAACCAAGTGAAGAATGAAAAGAAATTATTCTTTATTAAGTACATTAAAATGGCTAAAAAGTAAAGCCAACACAGACATGATCAATTAAAAAAAGGCCATTGCTGAAACCACTTATCTATGTGGAAACAGAACAGGATAACAGTGCATTTTAATGGGAGAAACTCCTAAAAAACTGAGTTAAGGGTAAGTGAATAACTCGGTGATTAAACCACAAGGTGGAAAATCAACTATAGGAAAGGACTAGAACAAGTAATAAATATAGTTATTGAGTAAATGTAACACTCCTGGAGACAACCAAAGTACGTTTTGTCTCTAATTTTCAAGGTAAGTAATAAGATTGCTTGGTGTAAAAAACAAAACATTAACAAAATCAGATGAAGTTAATTACAGAAAATATATTGTTAACCTAAAATAGTTGGTTCATCAAATAAACGGAAGCCAAGGAAGCTAAGCATGTGATCATTATAGTAATAAATAAATTCCTCCAGAGAAGGGCAGTGACGTCAGTCTCAGCATATCCCACTAACTGTATATAAGTGAAAAATACTTATTTTTATGTCACCTTGTGTCTAGTTCATGTTTAGTAGTAGACTAATTTAGTCGCAGTCGCCATGGTCACTTTTGAATGAATAGTCACCTAGTCAACACTGCCATCAAACCCCCTCAATTCGCCACTCTTTTGTGACTAAGGCAAACAGGTGAATTTGTAGAAGTACGCCCTGCAGAATCCACTCCGTTGCATGCAGAATAACCTAATTACCTGTGCACATACACGCAAAGTGATTTGAAGAGCTCTGTAAGTCCGCAACTGACGTGTCAGAATTGGTCACGAATTCGTCACTTCGAAGAGTTTGTTGAATAAGCGGGATTGGAGAAGTCGTAAAAGGATGGGCATTTACACGGCAGTTTGAACTTTAATGAATGACCTCCATATATATCTCATGGAAAAATTCTACTGGGCCTTTGTTTCTCATAAATGTCTCATCTACTACATTTTTCATATACGTGGGGTGGACAGTCTCTTTTGTACAAATCACTTCAAACAGTGCTGGTAAAAATGAGCACTCTGTTCAGTTCAGTTCATTAAAACTTTGTTTGTAAAAATGGTTAAACAAATTCAACATAAATGATTAAAAAAAAATTAATTTAACCAGAAGTTTGAATGGTTAAACTTAATTATAATTAATGGATCTTGTTAAAAGGAACTGCAAAAAACATAGATATACCAGTGCCTAGAGGAGGTCATGTGCTTTTCCAATATATCCATGTCCACCTTTGTTGTCTACAAGTCTCATTAGAATGGATGATAGTTACACCTGGAGACTCCCAGGAGAGAGTCAGCTGTTAGTATAAGAAACGCTTCTATACTTTTTATAGTTAGTTTAGAATCATCGCTTTGCACAAACATTCATTTCCTGACAATCGTCTCAAGAGTGTCACAAAAGTCTACAAATGTATGTGTAATGCAGATACTGAATCCTTACGCTATATGTATTATGAAACTAATTTCGCAGTGAGTGGAAAGAGAATTCTGCTGAGGATTTGTAGTGCCTTGGAATCTCAGACCTGGCTATGTGGTGACATTACTCTGCAAAGCTCATTTACTCTGTAAACAACAGTGTCAGTTGACAGTTAACAGTCTTGTTTTATGGTGTGGTTGACCAAGTTCTTGAGAGAAGTTAAAAGATCACAAGGAAACGGAGCTCTAATTTAATATTTTCTCATTATTCAGCTTGTGTGGATACGGCTGATAATTATATTTATAGGCATGCTAAATGGAAGCCAGACTGTCACTAGCTAAATGAAAACATTACCATGCAGCCCACTGAACTCTTCCTTTCTATTCTAAAAGAAAGAGCACATCCCTGTTGCTGCAGGGACTTAAGGACGGTAAGGTGCAAGTTACTTCACTTTAAAAGCATTAAAGAAATCACCAGCACACTGCCCGTTGGGAGAAAGTGGGCAGTGCACCAGTGGCATCATTAAATTTGACTGGCACTGTCCCTCCTTGCCCCCCTGTAAAATGGGAGGTGTGCATAACTTCACTGATCTGGATTCTTTTTCTTTCTGATGGTTGGAACCATGTAACGTGTGTATTCTTCGTCCTTTCATCCCTTGTACAACCGTTACACTCAAACAAGAAGTACATTTGGCTTTTGGCTCTGTTTGTATGAAGATTGCTTTTTGTGTGTTAAAGCAGTTCTAAAATAATCACGTGAATAAACATATAAATGTGAATTTTTTAATCATGCCAAAAAGTTAGACATCCCATAATTATAGGGCTTTTGCCTGGTAACAAGCTGTGAAAAAACATTCTACTGCAAGTTTGTTTCATTTCAAAATAATTCAACAGAAAACTGTGAGTTTTCCAAGCCTTTAATCCAGAAAAAAAAAAAAAAACTCTTTACAATAACCATAATTAAACGTGAGATCCTACACACAGTTTAACAGCAATTGCTCAGCACCAGGCTCAACATATTCTGAATTCCAAATATTGACCTTTTCCCAACACACTACTAAATGCTTTGGCATGGATAAGCTTTAGTTCTTAACATGGTGCAAGATATCCCAATCCTGCTAACACCACAATTCTCCCAGAATGCATCAAAGCTAGGAGCAGGACAAACCATTTTACATGGATCTGTCCATACAGTACTGCTAAAGAGGCATATGCAGTCACAGCCTATGTTCATGTTCATTAGTCAGTACATATTGGTCTTTTTTTTTTAAGACTCCTGTCAAAGAAAGACTCAGTTTACCTCTGTAGATTTTTGAAGTTACTATAATGATAGGTGAATTAACTGAAATATATAAAAGGGGATTAAAAGAAGAGAAAATGGTTAATGATCTAAGATAAATAAATGCATATCTATGACAGTGTCTCCACTTCAAAAGAATAATCATGATTCCCCATCAGAGGCTTTCTTTGTGAAAAGAAGAGTCTAATCCGCAGTAGAAGCTGTTTTCACTAGGGTTTACAATACATCAGGAAGGGTCTCCACTCTTATCCAGAGTAATTGGCTCAGAGTAAAGTGCAGTGAAGAGAGCAGGTAACCAGTATTGTGCTTCTCCATTAGCCTGGGAGTCCAGCCAAGCCAAACCTTCCTTTAGTAAGTGTTCCTGGGTTGGTATAAGCAAATAGGAAATGTGGTTACAGACTGCAGTATAGTTTAAACATTATGAAGCTAGTCAACAATAGAAAGTAAAGTTTGTTTCTTTTTTTTTTTT
>WMED01018408.1:0-12716 GCA_019650415.1 Pipa parva | reverse complement strand
TTCTGTTTTTTCTCATCTGGATTGATAAGCTTGATGATGCTTACAGTTTTGACTTGCTACAGCTGTCTTGTCTGTATGCTCCTTTTGTAGATATGGGTCCACCACATCACCACCAGGGCCATAGGATGCCACACCCAAATATGAATGAACACCCTCCGTGGGGTGGACCTCAGCATCCTGATTTTGGACCACCTCCTCACGGGTTCAATGGACAGCCCCCTCACATGCGAAGGCAGGGAATTCCTCACGTTAACCATGATGACCCAAGCCTGGTCCCCAATGTTCCTTACTTTGATCTACCTGCTGGTCTCATGGCCCCTTTAGTTAAAGTAAGTGTTTTAAAATGTTTTGTATGAATTAGGGCTAGACCTAATTTGCTATGTGTATTTTTAGGGTTGATAACCTGATATTTTACTACAAGTAAGTCATTGTCAAGTTAAGTCATTGATGCAGAGACTTAAATTTTGCCTAAAAAGGAAACCAGTATGGATCTAGCAGCAAAGTTTAACACAGTATACTTAACTGTGCACACAGTGAAAATGATGTTGTACCACTTTTCCTGTGAACCAATGTGCTTTCTTAGTTAATCTCTGCTTTATTACAGCTGGAAGATCATGAGTACAAACCTCTTGACCCAAAGGATATTCGACTTCCACCTCCAATGCCTCCCAGTGAAAGGTTATTGGCTGCTGTTGAGGCATTTTACAGCCCCCCTTCACATGACAGACCTCGTAACAGGTACTATCTTGCACACTGTGTTGATAGGCTAACCAGGCTGCAATAATGGAAACAATGTTTTTTGTTTTTTTTGTAGCACCAGAGCTTTTGACAAA
The DNA here is from genome assembly GCA_019650415.1 of Pipa parva. Taxonomy (NCBI): domain Eukaryota; kingdom Metazoa; phylum Chordata; class Amphibia; order Anura; family Pipidae; genus Pipa; species Pipa parva. The sequence goes on along the minus strand of WMED01018408.1, from coordinate 11,883 downwards.
CTTAAGGGTTTATATATTTTCTTTATAAATATAACTTGTACATAGGGCTGCTGTACTGTAAAAAATGACGCTTGACTGTCCAACATGATGATCTTTTAAGTAGTGAGGCAGCAGCTTTAAGTAGATATGCAACAGCTACTCGTAGTAAATGTACAGTCTCCTGATATTTATCTTCTTGGCTTTATTGTGTTACTGTTCTTTTAAGTCAGCGATGCCCAACCTTTTTTTGGCCCGGGGGCTATATAAAATTGCAACTTGTGTCACGGGCCGCTACAAATTTTAAAGTAACAGGTGCGACAATTTTCCATAGTAAAGTCATGATTGCAACAATATTCTCATTATAAAGACTCTACTGTGACTGTAACAGTCTATTGTGACTGTCTTTACCTAGCAAATTCACTTATATGCAACATTTCGGATTTCTGAATTCGGGCCGCGGGCTGGATAGCACCGCGTCGCAGGCCGTAGGTTGGGCATCACTGTTTTAAGTGATATAGGGAAGTGCGGTAGCTCAGCGGTTAGCACTGCTGCCTTGCATCACTGGGTTCTGCGATAAGCTCCACCCTGGATTGCATGGAGTTTATATGTTCTCCCCGCACTTGCGTGGATTTCCTCCGGGCATTCCAGTTTCCTCCCACAATCCAAAAACATACATCTGTGTGTGACTGAACAGGGAAACTAGATTGTAAGCTCCACAGGACAGGGACTTAAATGAATGATGAATCTCTGTAAAGCGCAGCATAATATATCAGCGCTATATGAATGAATAAATACAGTAGAATACAATCTCATTCCATAGGTGTGCCGTGAGGTTACTTTTGGGTCATGAATGACCTCATTTGGGAGTTTGCATATGAGTGACACATTTGTCATCCAACTACTGCTGTTAGCTTGATCATGTTTTTTTTTTTTTTTTGCCTCTTAAAAATATAAAGCATTTTGTTATTGTGATCATGTAATTTTTTAAACTTAATTTTACTATTTTTTTCCTTTGCATAGTGAGGGTTGGGAGCAAAATGGCCTTTATGAGTTCTTTAGAGCCAAGATGAGGGCCCGTCGGAGAAAAGGACAAGATAAGCGAAATAGGTAAAGAAGAAGAAGCATTATGCTATCACTGAAAAATCAGAAAAATTATCCAGCTATAAAGTCTAAACATAATTGTCTTTTTCAGCAGGCCCTCGAGATCTCAAAGCCGGTCAAAGAGCAGAGGTCGCTCATCTTCTCGCTCCAACTCCAGATCTTGGTCTCGTTCCTACTCTGGTTCTCGCTCTAGATCTCGGTCCCGTTCCAGATCTTACTCCAGGTCTAGATCTAGGTAAAACAGACATGTTTCTTGTAGCCAGTGAATGAAAAACATCAAAAATACTGATTGATACTTGAATCAATATTTGTAAAGATACACTTAAATTAATAAACTGGAAAGCTTGCCTTTGTATGTATGTAAATAATTTTATTTATAAAGCGCCACAAGCATACGCAGCGCTGATAATGGGGTATAGAATTCCAGATGTGGGGGCAGAGAGAGAAAATGGTTTAAGGCAGGAAAGGGCAGTAGTGATGTGTGGCACGCAAAGCTGGTTGCTTTGGGAGGAGCGCAGTTGATGACGAGGAATGTATGGGCATACAAGAGAGGAAATGAAGGGAGGGGTAATAGAGTGAAGTGTCTTAATTGTCAAAAGTAGAACACTACCTTTAATTGCAGTGACCTGGGAAAGTTTCTAAACAGACATTGAAGTAAATTTTCACTGACTTTCTTTATAACTGTTTTTTTTTTTTTTTGGCTATTTAGGAGCAGAAGCAGATCCCGGTCATCCCGAAGCCATTCAAGGTCGCGATCACGCTCCAAATCCTTCTCTCCTGGAAGAAGACGGAGATCTAGATCCCGCAGTGCCACCCCACCGTATGTGAACAACTACGTTATAAGATGCCTCTGCTAATTAATCCTGTTTTAGGTTTTCTGGGTTGCCTCTTGTACAAGGTACCCAGTATATGTAAATTGTGCATGTATGTTGTTCATAATAACCATAATTCTTTGATTTTATCTATTGATTTTATTATAGTATTATTTTTCTTTCACAAATATTACCTAGGCCTTGTCTTAAAGGCTTTCTTTTTATAGTTTTTACAGTAATTATTAGGTTAAGTGTCAGACTATATGGACAATGAATGTACTGTTTTACAAGATGTTAACAACTGCAGGCAGACCATATTTGCAGAATAGGAGACTTTGATAGTAGCTAAGTGACCTTAAACAATGCATGTTTACTATTTATTACACTTATCACACCTCCCATCTCTGTAAGCTCTTTAACAGGACATATATATATTTTCCGCTTTTCAGTAGTCAAAACTACATGCTATAGCTTAATGTGGTGTTTTGCCAAATTATAACCAAATCATCCCTTTAACTACTTATATTTGCAAAAAATGTATTTCACAAATGCTTTTTGTGTATTCCATGTTTAAAAGACAGACTTGTGAAATATTCTTAATACAAGTCTTTATCTTTTCTTACAGACTTACACGTCTTCTTAAAATGAAAGTAGAATGATTGTTTGATTAGAAACTATTCAACATTTTTCTACTCTTGTAGATTTCCTAACCTTTATATTCTCCAATTAAGTAAGAAAATCCTTGAATAAGGAATACCTCAACCACAAAACATGCTATGGAAAGCAGTTTTTCTTTCTGAATGCAGTAGGAACAAGTCCAAGATTTGGGCACAATTTTAGGACTGTCCTTTGTGTTTAAAACACAATTCTGCATTTGGCGGGTGTTTTGTAATTGTTTCATTTGCTTTCTCCATAGCTCCTCCTCTGGTTTGGGTTCAGGATCAGCAGGTCCTGTGCCTAATGTTCGTCTTGGAGAGGAAAATAAGGGTCACCAAATGTTAGTAAAAATGGGTAAGAACTTTTAAATTATTTTGTAAAATAGACTAATATACAGTATATATATATATCTTTTCCATGCATCCTTTAACATTAAAAGGCACCATATAGAAAGAAGCAATTATATGTAGTTTGATGTTGGAGTAAAGCCCCAGATAGCTTAAACATGTGTCAGTAGTAATCAATAAATGTAGAAAAGTATTGGTAAGTAATAACAGAGGCAGGAAAATCTTTTGTCATTCATTTGTTTCCATTTTGATGTGTTTTCTCCCTTTCTACCTGTGCCACAAGTGTCCAGCTTGGACCACTTTGGCAAGAAGTTAAGCAGTCCATGAAAGCCTTTGAAGCTTTCCATGCTTATAGCATTGTGGAAAGCTGGAACTGCAGTCAGTAATTATGCTTTCCATACAATGTGTTTCTAGTTTCATTCTCTCTTGTTAACATTTCTGCCTTTACTCTTTATACTCCTTGGTGCCTTTGGTTGCACCAAGAAAAAATTGCGAATTTGCTATTTTTTATGAAGCGCAAATGGTTTAATATTCCAGCACAATTGTTCCAATGGATGATAGACAAGTAGATGAGGGGGTTATTCACTAAAGTCCAAATTGTCTCATATAGGTATGAATTCGCCAGCTAAAGACAGTCACGTCTTTATAATGAGAACATTGTTGCAGTCGCAACTTTACTATGGAAAATGGTTGCGGATTTGCTATGGGAATCTGCTGTTTGAGAATTCGACAGTGAAATTTGCACCTTAGCGAATAACCCCCTTAGCCTAAGCTGCAGACATCAGATACAGTTTAACCCCCACAATCTCAGCGAAAAGGGTTTATATGTTATCAGGATCAGGACTGTGCTTCCGGCAGGGATCTATTTAACCCTGACTGAAGTTTGCCAAAATCCATGGACCTTTTGCTATAGTTAAACTTAGTGGCGGTTCACAGAAGTTTTGGGGGTGCTGCCTCTGACACAAGGTGCATTGAATATGTTGGTAAAATTTGGAGATAACGGTGCTGAATCAAGTATTTAAACTGTGGGTCATTAAACACAGGTCTCGTCACTTTGAAGTATTCAGCAGAGTTGAGTGTTAAAGCCCTATTGAAAACCTATGAAGAAATCTGAAAAAGGCAATTGGAAAACAACACCCTTTAAAACTGGGGGAATCTTCACTGGCAGAGAGAGTCAAACTGCCAGTATCGATGAGAACAAGAAGCAGTCTATTTATGTTATATGCGAATACCCGGCTGCTAGTTGTATAGTTTATGATGTTAATATTTATGTCGCTGCAATAAAATTCTTATCAATTTCTGATTTTAAAAGGATAGAATATGGGTCCAGACCTGATGCAGAGCCTGTTGCTGCACTGCTTTTCTGGGGTCCAATATTACTATGGGCATCATTTCATATAACTGGCATGGAAGACTTGGAATGTGTCATCAGATCTTTAGGTAGAGAGTGCAGAGCGTTGCCGCTACTCTGGCTGAATTCCTACTAGTAGTATAACTGCTGCATTGGAAACATAATAGAAAGCATGAGGCCCATCCAAAGGTAATGCCTGCAAACTATGTTCCAGCACACAGGGTGAATAATAATTCATAGTCTATCAATGAGAAATATCAGGGGGTGCAGTTGGCAGTTTTGGACCCCTCTCCATGACAGAGTGAAGCCTTTTCAGTTTCTACATGTTCACTGTGAAACAAGAGCTTCAACATATCCTTCTCTTTTCAGAATATAAGTGCTAAATGCAATAGCATCACTAGTGGATTTCCCAAACAGTGAGGAGAACTGGGTACAAACGGGACACTTTTTATACTTCAGCATGCACAACTTTTCTTCTGTCGGCTTGCAGGTTGGAGTGGGGCTGGCGGACTTGGTGCCAATGAACAAGGAATCCAAGATCCCATTAAAGGAGGTGATGTTCGTGACAAATGGGATCAGTACAAGGGAGTGGGCGTGTCACTAGATGACCCATATGAAAATTACCGTAGGAACAAAAGTTACTCTTTCATCGCCCGCATGAAAGCCAGGGATGAGAGTAAGTGCTAAATCTTTTTCTTTCATTCAAAAAAGGCAAAACAAAGTTCTGACCTTCCCCCAAGCATTGGCATTCTGATTTTGTTTTGTTAGTTGCATTGGTGTTGATAATACTGTGTTGTGTACCATTTAAAATGACTTGGAAATTTAAAGTGTAAGTAAACCCTATTTATAAAGTTTGCCCCATTAAAGTATTGTAAAGTGTAAAAACGATTAGTAAAATCCTCTCATATTTCACTCTGCAGCACTTGTAATCCCTCTGTAAAATATTCCTCCTCCTTTTTCACACCACTATATAATATATATGTATAGTTTGGTCAATTACTTTACTTACACTTTAACTTTTATGACCTCTTAAGTCTGTGTAACCTGTAACAGTGTGGATTGTGTCCATGTCCCTGTATATTAATAATGTTCCTGCAACGTTTTCTGTATATAATATATGTTGTTGAGCAATCTGCTGTCATTTTGTTTGCACATGTTCCCATCCAGTACCTTTTTCTTTTTTTTTTTTTAATCTAGTAAACGTTTATTTCTAATGAATTCTCTTTTTACCTACAGATTTCAAAGCTGGTGGACCGTTTCCTCCTGGCTCTACGCCACCAGGTAATATATTCTACATTGCAATCTATGCAAAACTTGATTTAATAGCCTGATGCCACAGGGAGTGACTGGATCACTCCTCTGTAGTGCTAGGAATGTCACAGTAGCCAAAGACCTTAAAGTGATTCCTAAATGTGCCAAGTGATATTAGTGCCATGTTTATAACTGCCACTTTAAAATATGGAAGTCTGCTTTTAAACTGGCACTTACAGGTTTGTGAGATGCCTGGCAGCAAATACTTGAAAATGGAGAACGATCCATTATACTTAAGACCTCACCTTTAAAGGGAAAATGGCCTAAATGTGCTTGGATGTAAATAATATATCGTGTTCAGAAGTTAGTGTCTATAGACGCGCTCTCAAGAGTTTGTAACTGCAGACTTGCATGTAATGTCAAATTTTTATGTTTGGCGTGAAGATGAGATTATTGTGGTTAATGGGTATTTGTATACGTTTATAAATGAGCATACGTCTTAGGATCTCAACACAAAATTGATATTTTATTTCGCCACCAAAGCAAAGTTGGAATATCAGAAAATTGCAAATGAAAAACACTTTAAATGCACCAGTTTTACTTGTATATGTGTAGCATTTGATATACATGGACTAAGTATTATTCATTGCTTTTGAATTCACCCAATTTTCTGCCAGCCTTTAGAAAAGCTTCCTTAAAAACCAGAGTTTCTTTCTGTTCTTTGTTGCCTTTTTCATGTGTGTGTATAAAATTGCATCTGATTGGTTCATTTTTTAATGCAGCTTCACATGCATATTTGTAAGTGATGAAATGACTTATGGAAATGGATCAAAACTGCATTAAGCAGCAATTATAACTCCTGATTATTCACGTGGCAGTGAATATGAGTTAATAATTTTGCTATGAAAAGAAAATCATTCTAAATCTCATCAGACCAGTTTTGGAAGTATTGGACATCTGAGATTCTCAGATCTCTGGGAAAGGTAGATTTCTATGTAAACAGCTTTCAAAATACCTCTTGGTATTTCCAGCCAAAGCAGAGCATTGAATCTGAACAATGGAAGAATCTAGGGCATATGTCTCAGCTCACCAGCTCTGAATATATGGTGTACAACTCCCAAAGTAGATGCTGATATTCCCATCTGTAACAGTGTACCACTCTTCCCATGCTTGACTTGTCTGCCTTCAATGATCCATCCAAAAGAAAAAAAAAAAATGAAAATTTTCTTTATTTCAATTTTGTCCGCTTCTTAGGTAGTGCCCTCCAACCAGTTCTGGCTACTGTTTTTCCAGACCAATAGCAGCATGGTAAAATCCCTCAGTGATGATGTTTAGAATGGTGTTATTAGGGGCATTCTTTAATTGTGAACCTAATTGCTTTATCTGTGATAATGAATGAGACGCAGCCATGGTCACCAGTAGAAATTCTTCTCTTTCAAATAGCAAGCAGGAATTCTCTTTGGAGAAGGATGAGGTTTACTGGCTATACTTATAAAAAAAATCCCCTTGTGGTTTTTTCTCCTATTAAAGGGGGGCTCAGATTAAAAAAAAAAAAATCCTCAAAAGCCGTAAAGACTTCTTCAGCAGTCGGAGTTTCCACCAATTGCAGATTTTGCAGAGGGCTGTCATTTTATTCTTATCAGAATTCCAACTTCCCATTCAGCTTTAAAAAGAAACCCCACAAAAATAACCCCAAAATATTATGACAAAACCTCTTCAGCATGATGAGGGTTAGGGGATTCTTTTCAGGAAAAACAGAAGGAGGTGGGCTACAAAAAAAAAACCACAGGACCACTTGGGGAAAAATACCTCAAAACTAATGGCTGTAGACACTGTCTTCTGGAATTTGGTTAGAACTAAAACAGGGAGGGCCCCTTGCAGGATTTTCCCAGTCTCAGTGTCCAGTAAACTCTATATAGCTCAGAGGCTTTCTTAACATCATTTCTCATCTCAGTACTCTGGTTCCCTCAAACCATTTTATAGTTCCAAAAAAGAATGGCAAATAATGTCCAGTACTGGATCTCAAGCAACTAAACTATTGGGTGGTGTACTGACGATTCAGAGTGAAGCAGTTTGCTTGATAATAATGAATTGAATATGGAACCACAGGAATTCCTAGAATCTCTAGACATTCAAGATGGCATTTCTACAAAGCACCAAACGTTTATTTATTCACAGGCATTTCTACAAAGCACCAAACGTTTATTTATTCACAGACATTTCTACAAAGCACCAAACGTTTATTTATTCACAGGCATTTCTACAAAGCACCAAACGTTTATTTATTCACAGGCATTTCTACAAAGCACCAAACGTTTATTTATTCACAGCAATAACCATTCTTCTGCCTTTCATTTTCACAAAGATAATATTGGGCATTATTTATCAAAGTGAGAATTTGACAGTCAGAGTGAATTCTCATCACTTCGGGTGGCTAAGCCTTGATTCTCTACTCCTTATTTACTAAATAGAGGATTCCCATATCAAATTTGCGACAGAGACAATATTCCCATAGTGAAGGTGCTACCGCGCCATCTGTTGTGTAGTGTGCAACCATCATTGCAGAGTTGGCTGAATACCCAGATATGGGTGAAAGTTCCACAAAGTCAACTATCACTGCAGCCCTCCACCAGTAAGTGCTTTATGGCAGAGCTTGCCGACGGAAGCCTCTCCTCAGTGCAAGACATATGAAAGCCCACATAAAGTTTGCAAGAAATCACATGAAGGACTCCCAGACTATGAGAAATGAGATTCTCTGGTCTGATGAGATGAAGATTGAAACCAGGCTCTGCTCATCAGCTGCCCTATACCGGGGGTTATTCACTAAGGTGCGAATTCGACTGTCGAATTAGCAAACGGCGGATTTCCATAGCAAATCCGCTACAATTTCCCCATTGTAAAGTCTCGACAGCAACAATATTCTCATTATAAAGATAAGACTGCGACTGTAGCAGCCTATTGTGACTGTCTTTATCTGGCGAATTCGCACCTATACACAACAATTCGGACTTTAGTGAATAACCTCCACAATCCCAACAGTGAATCATGGTGGTGGCATCATCATGTTATGGGGGTGTTTTTCTCTCATCTCCCTACTGCATCTCTAGAGCTCAGCCACAGTGATCTTGGGGTTCTTCTTTACCTCTCTCACCAAGACTCTTCTCCCATGATTGCTTAGTTTGGCTGGACGACCAGGTCGAGGAAGAATTGTGGTCCTCCCAAACTTCTTCCATTTAAGGATTATGGAAGCCACTGTGCTCTTAGGAACCTTGAGTGCTGCAGAAATTATTTTGTAACCTTGGCCAAATCTGTGCCTTGCCACAATTCTATCTCTGGGCAGTTCCTTAGACCTCATGATTCTCATGTGCTCTGACATACATTGTGAGGTCTTATATAGACAGGCGTGTGCCTTTCCTAATCAAGTCCATTCAGTTTAATTAAACACAGCTGGACTCCAATGAAGGAGTAGAACCATCTCAAGGAGGATCAGAAGGAAATGGACAGCATGAGAGTTAAATACAAGTGTCACAGCAAAGGGTCTGAATACTTATGACCATATGATATTTCACTTTTTCTTGTTTAATAAATTTGCAAAAATATCTACATTTGTTTTTTTCCTTTCAAGATGGGGCGCGGAGTGTACAAAAATGAAGCAAAAACAAATTAACTTTTTTGATCTTGCCAAATGCCTGAAATGAAACAAAGAGTGAAAAGTGTAAAGGGGTCTGAATACTTTCCTTACACACTGTATATTGTGATCAGTTATATCCTTCTCCTTCAGACTCAGGGAAGCACAACTGAAAAATAGCAGATGGATAAAACGAGTGTGTGTGAATCTGCAATGTAGATCCCTGAAGTGCCCTTCCTCCAAATGGGAGACACCTTTTACCCAGTATGCCTGTGTCCCCTATGACTGATAGAAAACAATTTAATAAAAATATAAGTATCTTCCTCTCACAGTGACTGAGAACAGTTCCGAAAAAGGGAGAAAAGTTAAAATGAATTCATGCTCTTTGTTATGTGTGAGACTCCACTTCATTGTAAAACGAATGCTCTACTAATTACGTTTTCTTTTAGTGAAACGAGAGGGTCCGGATGTCCCAGAACAGGAATAAAACAGCAACAAATATTAGAAGACTATTTGTAACCTGAACTATTTTACTAAAACACAAGACTGTCATGAGAGTTTAATGGATTAATGACACCCCATTTCTTCAGGAGCATAAGACGTACACAAGCAGGTGGAGCAACATTTTTTTTGGTTCCATTTCAGTTTGTCGGCAGCATTAGTCCATGGTTAATTTTGTGAAATATTTTTTTCAAGTTATTATACTAATGTTAACTTTAACTATTTTACATTCTTACATAAACATGTAAATACAAAATAGTTATGGTGCCCTCTTGAACATCTAAACAATGTAGCTTGTCAGTTTAGATAAGCCAAGCACAAGGTAATAGGGACTGCTGCAGAACCATTATTGTGTTTTTAACCTTCATGCAGAGCACTGTGGGTGTTTGATTTTAGTAAAGAGTGATTGCTAGCCCTGTCTCCCATAAATATTTCTGCATTACACCAGCAGCTTCTTCTGTGTCCAGGACCTCCCTTACACATAGAGTTTTTTTAGGCAGACGATACTAGGTTGTAAAGTATCTAATGGGTATAAGCTCTGGCTTTTAAACATTCAACGTGACAAAAAAAAAAAAAAAAAACTCATCTATATTTTATTCCTTTAACATGCTTTGGGAAGGTAGACCAGTACTTCTGTTATACGGGTTTGAGCTGCTGTGCAAATGAAGGTGGATTGTTGTATACGGACATATCTGTGGCCTTCAGACTGGCCCAGATCCCAGAAACACAATCAACTAGTGTTGAATGCATTGGAAAACGGTGATGGAGATGATCTATGTGGAAATGACATGGATGTGTACTCCTTTTTTCCCCATTTGTTTATTTTACTGATGTACCTGTGATTTGTTTTTGTTGGGGTAACATTTGATATTGCAACCTATGTTTATGTACGCATTCTGCCTTATACATTCACTTTTGTAAAATAAAACTGCAAAAAAAAAAAAAAAAATGTTCCCTGACACTTTTTTGCACAGTTTATATTTTTTTACTTGATGCTAGGGTTTTTTATCAGAATAAAAGCATTTACATGTTTAATTTGGCCAAGGTGGTGTAATTCACAATATACTGCCATTATTATACAAAATCCTGGGCACAATTAGCCATTTCTTAATGTGACTATTTGGTGGCCCAAAGGCCAAAGGTATAGAGACAACTGAATAAATGGAAAATGGTGGTTGGGAATGCCATTCTGTGTGTGGCATGTTGCTAAGGGGAAGGGGGCAAACCTGCATGGACCAGTTGTCCAACACGGTGTGAAAGCCACACATAGGATGTCATTACAAACCACTGTCTTCCATTTATTTAGGTGTACCCTTGGACCAACCTGTACACCTTCAAGACCTACAAAGTATCTCTGCAATAGGCAACAATAATGTGAAAAAATAAGACAACTTATACGGTTTCTGTGTTATCTTGGAATGGTAACTCAGCTGAGGGAAACAAGCATACCCATAGCTGGCTTAGTAATACTTGCTTACTTTACAGCTAATCAGAATTATAATCTGAAGTCAGTTAATTAGGTAACTGAGGGCAAAACTTGGATTACAGAGACATATACTGTACATTGTGACTGATTAAAACAAGGAAAAAATTTTCTGTGCAGACAATAGGCTGACACATTCTCAGTAGGCATTCTGACATGAGCTATATTGGCTCAGAACAAAGTTCTGCTCCCCTCTGCAGGGCACACATATCAGCTGAATGTTAGACATTTTTCCATTGTATTTGAAAAAATAAACTCCGCTCAAAAAAAGGTTGGGACCGGGTTAACAAAAGGCTGGAAAAGTAAGTGTTACTATTGAAAAACTACTGGAAGGTCAATTTTCAATGAAGTCACATGATTCATTGCTTTCTTTACAACTTATTTAGAATTAGAGGTGTGTGTATAAAATATATAGGTTTAGCAATATAAGAATAGTATATCTAGAACAAGCAGAGACAAGTAGTGTATAGGTCATGCCTTTTATTGGCTAACTGAATAGATGGTAAATGCAAGCTTTCTAGAAGCCAAAGCCATAGATATAAGCAGAGACAAGTAGAGTATTGGTGATACCTTTTATTGGCTAACTGAACAGATGGTAAATACAAGCTTTCCAGAAGCCATAGCCATAGATATAAGCAGAGACAAGTAGAGTATAGGTGATACCTTTTATTGGCTAACTGAATATATGGTAAATACAAGCTTTCTAGAAGCCAAAGCCATAGATATAAGCAGAGACAAGTAGAGTATAGGTGATACCTTTTATTGGCTAACTG
>WMED01018407.1:0-12716 GCA_019650415.1 Pipa parva | reverse complement strand
TAGGTATATATAGATATAGATATATATATAGGTATATATATAGGTGTATATATATAGGTATATAGGTATATATATAGATATATATAGGTATATATATAGGTATGTATATAGGTATGTATATATAGGTGTATATATATACTGTATATACACATACATACACACACCCAGGTACTGCCATGCAAAACCTAACTGTATATGCCATAGTAAAAAATCATGAGCACTTCTAGGTCTTGATAAAGTTTTAGTATTTACTGCAGTTTCAAAAACATAGCGATGTCAAAAAAACATTGCAAAAATGGAACAAAAGTGTTTAAGAAAAAAGAGCTAAAGAATGTTGATGTTTTGTCTTGGATCAATATATATATTTACACATTATTTTAAAGACCTAGTTATAGTGATTAAAGCACTGCGTTAGCCCCAAAAGTCACCAAATACCTAGGGTGTGTATGTTTAGGGCATTGGTTTAGGGGAGTAACCTGGACCCTGGAAGTATGGACCACTCCTTTCTCATGGTTTACAGAACTGAAGATGTACAGTATGTGCAAGTCTTATAAAAAAACATATTCAGTCTTTCCGTAGTTCAGAAGCTGACAGAAAGAAGAGAAAGAGACGTTATAAGTCAATGACTGGTCAAATATATTACCATTAACCTAACTTATTAAGGATGAGCTCTTTCCTTGGATTTCTCACACAAAGATTAATTCTAAAGCTCTGATCTTGGACAAGAACATTTCATTTTCGCTTTAGAATTTATTATGCTACCTTTGAAATCCACCTCCATGATCTGTGTAGATGAGATTTTTCTGTTGTATAAGTTTTTTTTCTGTTCCTGAATTATATTTTCACAGAAGCATCACCAACAATCTTCCAACTGTCCCTCTTCCAAAAGTTCCAAGCTTGACTCTTAACCTTCCTCAGATACCTAGCTTTTCAGCACCTTCCTGGATGGCTTCTTTTTATGACTCCACGTGTGTATAAATGAATGTTTTCTCAGTGCTTGCCTTGATCTGCATGACGTTGCTAATGCTTGTTTTTTTCTCTCTGTGCTGCTTTTGAATGTATGCAAAGTGTGTTGTTTAAAGAAGTGTTCCATTTTTTAAATAGTCATAAGCTAGTACTTTCTGCAACTGTACTACTGCATGTGTTTGTGCCTGACAAGTGGTAGATTTGTGTGATTTTTTTTTTTTTTTTTTAAGCTTGGGATTTTTAAATTTCACCTAATAACCTGTCAGAAAAGGTAAAACACATGTATTGCCATCTAAATGTATATACTCCTGGGTTGTCATTTAGCGATTGCGCACTGGCATGCTGGCTATTCTATTGAATAACTTCTTTGTAGCACCCTAACTTAGGGTCAGCTAGATAAGAATGCTCTTTAGTGACCTGAGCTTCAAGAAGGGAATCTCTGTATTACAATTAATAGAAACTTTTCTGAAGTTTCAACCTCAAACAAAGAGAGCAAGAGTTTTTTTAGGTCCACCATGCTTGTTGTTTAATATGCAAAAAATACCTGTGGAAAGAAGCGCAAATCGCACTAAGTGCATTAAAACAAATATGCTTCAAAGTGAAAGAGTCCCAGAAACTGAGAATAAATATTTTTAAGAAGTCGAGGATGTAAAAAGTGAATATAGGTTGAAAAGAACTGCAAGCTTCAAACGTGCTCGTGATGAATCCCACAGCTGGTAAATTAATCTGCTTACCAGAAATGGAAAACTATAGGGCATATAATAAATAGATGACTTCAAGATAGCAAACTCTCAGGCAAAAGGTAGATAACATCCACAGAAGAGAGATTGGGTCCTCATGAGATCACTCCAAAAATAAAGATATCTCCATAGTGTAATAACTTCATGAAAGTTTTATTAATCGTAAAAAACAATGTGTATACTCACAAACAAATGTTGAAATCATGCGTATAACAATAATCAGCAGTGTCAGTTCAACGCGTTTCCCCGCTTCATGCAAGCGGCTTCCTCAGGAACAAAAAGCATTTGCAGTCAAAGGCCAGTAAATGGTATGTGAATTTACCGGCTTTTAAATGTGATAACAAGCCGCACCTGGCAATGAGGAGAAAGCCATCTGACAAATCTACACTTCCTGTATAAGGAAAGGAACACGAATGTGTTCCGGGATGTGTCATGTAATAGGTATTTTTTGCATTTTCAACATAGTGACCAAGGCACACTGATTTAAAGGAAGACACAGCATTTGTTATCACTTTTGTTTTAATTTGTTTATTTCTGGACTATTTGAAGCACTGTGATATACATTTGTTTGTTTTGTTGTTTAATATGGCAGATGCTAAGCTGTTTTGGATAGTCAACATCATTTGTTATTACAAGAGAAAAAGAGGCAGAGACAGGTCTCGATGCTGCAATTATGGATAAACTAGTCAGAAGATCAGATTTTTCTTTTCTTGTTTTTTTTTTTTACATTTTGGTTTTTGTGTTGAAGACTTTTGCAAACTCCACTACGAGTATCACTGTAGTGATTGCACATTATAGTAGTGCTGCCAGAAAGCAGCATGGTTCACCAAGTCTTTTCCTGCACCCACAATGAGTAAACTGTTATTTTTCTTTATAAATCAAACACAGCGTTCAGAGTTCAACAGAGATATTTGGGACTTGTTTACTAGGCATCGCTAAACTGTACATGGAAAAAAACAAAAAGACAAAGAAGCTGCTGGCCCGCCACTGCACCGTGTATAATTAAAAGTGTTTAAAGTAATAAGCTTTATTCATTATTGAAAAGATCCTAAACAAAAAGAAAATAAGGCAAGCACTGAGTAAAGTTTCATGGTTGAAAACAGTTCTTTGATTCTCTTTGATACAGGAATAGAGTTTGTTTGTATGTTTAGATGCATGTGAATTTTTCAATAGTGAGGAGTGTACAATGAGGAATCTTATCATTTATACCAATATAATTTAAGACCAAAGTGAATTTGCTTTGAGGGGTATGTAAGAGTGAAATTAAAATGCAGCAGGTAGGGATGTATGAACTGATGATGGAGTAGTTAAAGTTTACACATTTGGGTTAGGGTAGAATTGGAATGGGGGACATGTTGTCACCTGCACTACAATTTCTCCCAAACACCAACTTTAATCACCTTTAAATCAAACTCCGCTGAAAGAAGCTTTTATGGTGCATTTACTTTTTCCCACGATGTTGAATAGCTGTGATCATTTTTTTTTTTTTCCGGGAACAAAAGCTGATTGGTTGTAATAACTCACAACATTTTCTGTTTACTTTTATTTTCTTTCATAGATATATAATATTCTCATTTTTATACCCACTTTATTTATAGTAGAGTAGAGAGGGTTGCCATGGTCGGAATGTTCCCCGTGTTTGGTTCCTGTCTATTCTTCTTTAATTTGCTGTCCCCATTACTCTTATTATTTCTCTTCCATTAGGTTTTTATATACATTAATATATGTTATGACCGCGTCCTTAATCTCACTGTCAATGTTTGACACATTTTATTTCTAGCACAAATGTAAAGGCTATATATTTTTTGTACCTATTAGTACCTTATTAGTTTGTAATTTGAATATCCCTTATATTCTTTTTGTCTATAGCAATGGCTCTGCAACATCTGAAGACTTGTTTTGGAAGCTTGATGCTTTGCAAGTATTTGTACAGGATCTCCACTGGCCAGAAACCGAATTTGCAAACCATCTGGAGCAGCGTCTTAAACTTATGGCAAGTGATATGATAGAAGCCTGCGTTAAAAGGTTAGAAAACTGTTGAGTATTTTATTGATGGCCTAGATTGTATATTCTAAGATATATACTGTATATAGCTAATTTAAAGTAACTTTAATGTATTGCACTGTATACAGAAATACTGTTTCTACATATTGGCATTGAAATTGAGTGGAAATGGATTGGAAGAGTCAGCTTACCTAAATACTGCCATCTATGACTGTACTGACTACAATGTAAATCATTTTGTAGATAAAAGAATAATATAGTAAATGGAGAGGCATTCTTTGTAAAGTTATCTCCATGTTTATCCAGAGGAAGGAGGAAAATCCTTTAACAGCCCACCTGGCAATTTAAACTGGCAGGTAGGTAAAAAAAAATCCTACCTGATCTCTTTATAAACATCCAGACAAATCCCTGGACCAGCTCACTCAGTATTAAGTTAACATACATAGAAATGTCATTCCTTGCTAAAAAGGAGTTTGATACATTTTTAGAACAAATTGTGAAATGATTCCTCCCTTTAACTTTTTAAATATCTGTGCATATAAATGTCTACCTTTTCTAAGGAAACTAAATCCATTTTTTATCTTTTCTGTATATTGTAAGGCATCATCCGTTCAATGAAGGGGGTTATTCATCAAAATCTGAACAGTTACATAGAGGTGCAAATTTGCGTCAATTCACCATTCCTCCTACTTCGATTATTCTTTAAAGGAACAGTCCGGGCAAAAAAAAAACCTTTATGTTCTTTACTAACAATTATTAAATTCAATTTATTAGCCATTTAAAAAAAAAATTGAAAAGTACAGCACTTCCATGTTGTAGACTCCATCTTCAGTCTCTGCCGGCGACACTACAGCGTACTGATTCACCCGATCCCTTTAAGATGCGCAGTCCTCTCCAACCACGCACCGGCATTTCCTATGTTACATGGGAGAGTGTGCACGTGATTAACGAATCCTCCCTGGAAGATGTGCACCCTCTTCCCATGTGACATAGGGAATGCCAATGCGGGGCTTCATTATCAGCGTGGCTGAAGAGGGCTGCGCATCTTAGACGGATTGGGTGAATCGGGACTCCGTAGGGTCGCTGGTAGAGACAGAAGAGGTAGTTTACAACATGGAAGTGCTGTGCAGCACTTCTTTACAGGTAAGAAATGTATTTATTTTTCTTTAATGGCTAATAAATTGCATTTAATAAAAGTTAGTAAATAACATAAATAAATGTTTTGTTTTTTTTTTGTTTGTTGTTTTTTTTTTTTTGCCTGAACTGTTCTTTTAAACACTGTGATGTGGAGAATTTGTGACTAGTTTGACAGATCATTGCGGTTTTGTACTTTTGCACATCTTTAGATCTCAATTTGGCTATTTGCCAATGCATACTGCTGTAAAGTTACCAGTTTTTAGTTTCCAGATGAAAGGGGGCTGACTACGGGGCTCTAGGCAATTGTACAGATGAGCTAAGAATAGTGTTGCATAAGGAATGTAAATAAAACTTATAATGTAGGCAACTACATGTAATATGGCAACAATAGCCATGATCAAAATGTGATAAAGTGTTGAAAATTTGGTTCCTTATAATCCTGACAAATGTGTTCATAGCTTTTTGTACATTGTAAAAAGATTGTTGTGCTGTGCTGTGCACCTCCTACTGCAGAGGGAAGTGCTCACAATACATGAGCTGGGGTCTCCCTTAGAGATAGCTGACAGAAACAGTCAGAAAACCAGTGCATAAAAACACATGCTTTAGATAAATTCACAAAGATCAGAGCTGAGGATGCCAGTTAATTAATCGCAGGATGACTGGCATTTGGGGGAAAATCTACCTGGTCTTTACATGCTATTCATATTTATATGCCAACCTATGGCTAACAGTTCCACAGTGAAATTTAGTGGTTGGGCCTCAGTTCACAGTTATCTGTAGCTGCCTAACTGGCACAGATACTCTAATTAGCTCAGTATTCTCTGATTCTTCTCAGAAAAGCATTAGCCCTCTACAAGGATGCGGTGCTAGTGCTCATCACGATAGATCAAAGCCTAGTTTTATTGCATAAAGTGCTTTTTCCTTTTAAAAGTAAGAGCAGATCTTATTAAGCTGTGTGTGTGTACAGACACATAGTACAAATGCATTAACAGTATTGTTTTTATCCCCTTGGTGACGTACAGTGATATCGTTGAAATGTTTGATTTTCAATAGGACTCGGGCCGCATTTGAGTTTAAATTGCAGCGGACAAACAAATCAACAGATCTGCGCATTCCAGCTTCAGTTTGTACTATGTTTAATGTTCTGGTGGATGCCAAGAAGCAGTGTGCCAAGCTGTGTGTTCTTGATGGGGGACAAGAGGTAAGTGTTAAGATGGAAACGTTATTTCATATGCCCACCTTGGAATGCAGGTATGCATAGTACAAGTTCTCCATCAGTTTCTCAGTGTAACCACCCTCTGATGGGCATTAAATGACCAATGGTCAATACCACATTTTGACCTTTTCTCTAATTTCACTCAGTCCTTGTATGTTGTGTGTCCGATTTCATCTCCATCTTACTTTTTTCTTTTATCTTTTTATTTTCTATTTCTGGGTCACTTCATTCCATAATCCAGTTTTGTAAGCAGTGGGTAAGTAATTGTTCATCTCCTTTTTATTCTTACCAGGGTTGCTTTTGTAGTGACTTTCTTGTATTAATGGCTCTATTATATATGTCCGTTTTTCATATAAATGCCTCAAGTGCCGCGCTGCAGATATTTTCTCTAATCATTTCACACTCATAATTCATTGTAGTTACAACTTCCTTTCTCCAAACAAATCCCAGTATATTTGACTCAAAACCTATATGCTGCCTGAAAGCACTGGGTTATGTTAACTCTTCCTAAAAATTAAGCCCTGCCTACCCAGGGTTCTATGTAACAACAAAGGGGAATGATACTTTGGCAGAGCAGCTTAACTCTGTAAATCAGCAGTGGTTGGCAGTATCATACTAACATTTTTATTTAAGAGATTTGCAAAATACTATAGGACAACCTCTATATTTGTAATTGGAAAAATGCTAAAAAGATTAACATACAATTTCCTACCTAATACATGTATAAGTCAAACATACAAAGACACAAGCAACGATTATTATATGGACTGGTAGATAAAAACACAGCAGAACACAAACAGTGAAAATCAGACACCACTACATGCATGCTACACAGATCAATCTATACTTACTAACTAATTTCATTTTTAATGCTAACAGGAAAAACAATGCACTCCGCTTACTGTGCATCCACTAATTCATTAACCTTAAAGGACCAGTAATGGCAGAAAAGTAAAATTGCTATTTGGATTCGCATGGCCTTTATTGCTGTGCAGTAAAATGTTATTTCTTAAGTTAAATTCTTGATTTTCATTGGTTTGTGTTTGTGTCTCTTTGTTGGTTGCAGCTTAACTGGGATGTAATATGTAAATTTCCATAGGAAACAATGGCAATATGTTTTTGTTTTTTTTTTATACTTAACGCTTAAAAATGGCTGCAACCACATGGCAAACCATCTCAAAATATTACATATTGGGAATTAAACCTCACAGCCAGGATAAAATTTTTCCCAGTATTTTGTAGAATTATCTGGTAAAGCTCGTATGAGATGGACTGATTTGAAGCTGAAATATTATAATGTTATGACGTTTACATTATATTAGTTGTGATGTTATCTGTAAGGAAGTTAGGCCAAAAAATCAAAATGCTGAAGGTGTTGTCCACACACACATTTGTTGCAAGGGCACCTTTATTGCTTTGACTTGTGTTTCTGGAGATTTCCTTGGGGGAATCGGCAGTTGAACTACCATCTGACTCATGATGTGCATTTGATGTACTTTGGGTTGTGAAGTTTAATTTTGGGACACATAAAGTTTCTGAATGAAAGTGCTAGAGTCTGGTCTATGCCTCCTAGTTCACTTTGTTTACTTTGTCTTTAAGGTGTGCTGTGGGATAAAAGGTCCACCTTACAATTTTTAATAATGTATAGTGTATTATCTTAGCAAAAGTGGAAAAGGACTGTACCATTTGTTACCAATGGATATTTCAAATGCCAGTGTCTTTTATGTTATGGGGGTGTGTTGCAGCCAAATACATTGGTCTTAATGCACCATTAATGCCAAGAGGTACTTAGCACATTTTGGAGCAACATATGTTTATTTTCTAAAATCAATAGAAAGATGCATTCTTCATATGCTCCAGAGAGTAGAGTCATAGTAAGAGTGCAACTCCTGGTCTGTATTGCCTGCAGTCCAAAAGGAGTGCAACTCCTGGTCTGTATTGCCTGCAGTCCAAAAGGAGTGCAACTCCTGGACTGTATTGCCTGCAGTCCAAAAGGAGTGCAACTCCTAGACTGTATTGTCTGCAGTCCAAAAGGAGTACAACTCCTGGTCTGTATTGCCTGCAGTCCAAAAGGAGTGCAACTCCTGGACTGTATTGCCTGCAGTCCAAAAGGAGTGCAACTCCTAGACTGTATTGCCTGCAGTCCAAAAGAAGATTGTTGACAACTGGTGTAGTTCTGGTTTTTCACTTCACTACTAGGCAGAAGACCAGCATCATTTAGCATTGTAGTATTAAGCTGCAGCCTGACCCCCTTCTGTTAGAATGTATCCCTTGCTCTAAATGATTTGCTTGACTCCACCTCAATAAATAACTCTCCCATTTTCTTAGTCAAAGATATACTCAGAACATGGCTGCACCTCATTATTTAATCACATATTCAGGTCCTGCTTAGAGGAGACATTTGCCTAAATGTTACATGCTCTGCTTCTTCATTTGTTGTAATCTGTTAAGTCTTTATTTTTGTCACCTCTGCTACATTTCTGCAAGAAGTTTTAGCCCTTTATGAATTCAAGCTACACTGTTTAATGGTTTGTTTGTTTTTAGCTAGTAAAACTCTCGATTGAGAGATAACTGTTGAGATGAATTGCTGTGTTTATAAATATTATTGTATTGATGGAATTTGTGTGAAACCTGCCCTCATTGGACAGAAATTGCTTTTATTGTGAAAGCGCATTTAGGCAGATTTGTAAATGCTTGTTGTCAGACAAGCAGTTCTGTACTAAGTAGATCTTTTCCCTTGGCAAGCAGGAACAACTCTTCAAAAACTGTATTGCTGTTCTAATTGTGGGAAACATGAAAAGTAACCTTCACATCCCCTCTTTGAAAATATGTAATCTATTCAACTCAATAAAAACCTTGGTTGTGGTTTAACTCCTCTAACACAGGATGTTTTCAAGATGAAATGGGGAAAAAAAAAGGATTACCTAGTATGAATCATTTCAATGCATATTTATCTAACAAATTCCAGTTATTTTTATGGTTTGAGTATATTGTATTGATAAATATTAATGTATTTCCTACAGCAACAGTATCATCCTAAAATAGATGATTTAATCGAGGAGACTGTTAAAGAGATCATATCACTCCTGGTTTCCAAGGTAAACCTATAGCTTTATTTCCTTTGATGTTTAACCACATTACAGTGCCTCTGAGCCTTTTGTGAAATGTGCTTCAGTTTCTAAGTGTCTGTGAAGCTAAACAGAAATAAGATTAATATTATTTGAAGGATAAAGACAACAAATCAGCTGTATTGAAACTTTTGTTTCCTGAATTTAATTAACATAGTTGAGGAAATAATTACAACTATATTAGACATAACTATCACTGTCAGATTAAGTATACTATGGGCCCTGGGCTGTTTTGATATATGCCCCCATATGTTCTCCCCTAACCCCACCCTCAGCCCCACCTCAGACTCCTCCCATGGCCCTCCTCCACATTTCATATACTGTGCTGCTGTTCCCCCCCTCCTCCTGCCCCATACTCGTTACAGATGCTTCCCTGTCCTCCCCCTGCCCCATATTGTGCAGATATTCTCCCAGCCTAGATCAGGAGTGGGCAATTAATTTTTCCATGGGGCCACATGAGAAATTGGAATGGTTTTAGGGGGCCAGAGAACATGTGCCCAGCATTTATGGCCATTAGCCACGCCCCCCTCCCCCCGTTTTCGCAGGAAACCCCCTCTTCCTGTCATCTCCGGAGCATCATGCATCCTACTCAGGAACTCAAATATGTGTGCGGCCCGATCTGTGAGCGGTTTGCTCTTGCCAGCTTATAAGAATTAGGGCCTGAACACTGCATCCACTGCCGCTGTTCTCCTTGGTCCTCAGTGGATCTCACACGAGCCGGTCAGAGATAGATAAAGGGCCAGATGTGGCCCTCGGGCTGTACAATGCCCAAGTCTGGCCTAGTTATTTCCTGATTTTTGATTGTTGGTATTTATTCCATTTGTACCTAGGGTTTGTTTGGGGAGCACTGTAGGAGTTAATGTGTCTTTTTCCTACTCCTTTTTAATTGTTTTTATATATTTTTGTGTGATTTGCACTTGTTTCTGTTAAAGGCATGCACTGTTTTTGCTACATAATACGGTGTGTGTGCTTTCTTTGGGGGGATGTCTTTGTGTTCTTATGTTTGGCTAGTCAGGATATATGATCTGAGCAAATCTATCAGTGATGTGATGAGATTATGGTTGATCATTTGATCCTTGAGATTAAGCAGGCCATGGACCATTTTAGTAAATGTATTGGGTCTTTCAACCAGCAGCCCATTGGCAAGCCTTCTACTCATGTAACCAGGGGTTTGAAAAGCTGGAATCTTACATTATGATTTGGTATTTGTAGAAAAAACAAAAATGTGTTTGAATTTCCCCATGTTTGCCATTTTTAAATATAGCTAGGTAAAGTCTTTTATTACAGGTTTTTTAAAATGAATGTTTTTTTCTTAAAATTGCAGGTGGGATCTTGATCCAGGGAATTACCCTGATTGCTGTATTTGGAGTCAGAAATTGATTCTTTTCCTAATGTGAGGATAGTCGGCTCTAGCCTCATGGGTTGTTTTTCCTGGATCAACACTGCAGTATAATAGGCTTAACTGGATGGACTTGTGTCCATTCAGCTTTATAAACTATGTAACTAGTAAAGCATAGCATGTTACTGGCACATCTGTCCTGTTTATTTGTTTGTTTTTTTTCAGTTAATCTCTGTGCTAGAAAATGTTTTATCGAAACTGGCAAGATATGACGAAGGCACATTCTTCTCATCAATACTTTCTTTTACTGTAAGTATATACATGTATAGTAAAAAGTATTTCTCTGGATTCAGCACATGCCAGACATACTACTGTTGTTATATCAAACTGTAAATTATTATTATTTTTTTACTTCAGGTAAAAGCTGCTTCAAAGTATGTGGAGGTACCAGTAAGTGTGACTATTTTCCTTTTCTGAATTTAAACATTAAAGTGGAAAACGCATGTAGTAAAAAAACTGAAAAGTCTTTGTTTATTTAATTCAGGAAATTCTGGGGGTTATTCACTAAGGTGCGAATTCGACTGTCGAATCGCAAACTGCAGATTCCCATAGCAAATCCGCGATAATTTCCCCATTGTAAAGTCGAGACAATTTTCACATAATAAAGATGCGACAGTAGCAGCCTATTGCGACTGTCTTTATCTGGCAAATTCACACCTATACGCAACAATTAGGACTTTAGTGAATAACCCCCTCTGAGTGAAATTGGGTTAGTTGATTACAGGCATGTATAGATTGGGCTGTTCTTGTGTTACTGTTTGTTGTGTGTTACCCAATTTAAATTGCTGGTTTCTCTGTCCTATATTTCTTATATAGGTGAGAAGTTTTGGGCTCTTTCTGCCTTTACAAAATGATATTTCTAGCATAAACTACTGTACCTCTAATCTCCAAGATCTCTGCAGTATGCTGGAGTATGGGAACAGGAGTTCAGGGGGATATACAGAGCTAGTATAGTTTAACTGCTGCACACAAACTAGGATTTCTGCCAGTTTATGTGCCACGTTTTCTGGCACAATAACTATTTCTAACATTTGTCTGTCTGGAATATACAGTCAATAATACACACACACAATATATGTGTGATCTTTTTATGAAAAAAATGAAGAATCCTCTTTTAATTACAGTTATGAAATATTTTCTAGTGTGATATTTTTTTTAGGTTTATTAGTCTACTCTAATGAAGCTTATTATAACAATCCCAAGCTACTATATCTGAGTCAAGCATATGTACACAGGACATAATCTCATTTCATTTTAATATGACCTTGTTTACTGCTTCTGTAAGACTGATTGATAATACATGTAAAAAAGGTTTCTGTTCCTATTTTGACTAGTTTTTATGGTTGCTAAACCAGCCAGAAAAGCATGCAGGGTGACTGTATTTAACTATATTTATTATGGACACCCTGTTTCTCTAAATGAAACGTCTTTGGACACCTTAATTTGCCTGTTAACTTGTCTTAATAGAGCTACTCAGTATGAAAGAAAAACCCTCATGCATAAACACAGATTAGGTCTTTACACCTAAAAATGGAGATTTTACAAACATAATTTTGTGCTAAAAAAGTATAGTTGGGTTAATGTATGGATTAAACAGATTACAGCCAACTGATATAATCAGGAACAATTTTGCTTTGCAAATTTGTACTAATAGTTTAAAAGAGATTATCATTTAACCTTTTCCTATCCATTAAAATTTCCTGTTCCGCCCATTGAAATCCTAATATTTTTGGCGAAAATGTGAAATTAGACGTTTCATGCAATCAAAATGAAGAATAGTCGGCAGCTTACGTATCGTGTGTCACATTATAGCACATTTTGGATATTTGGTTGTCCAGCATTTTCTTTTTACAGTTTCATGCAATATCAGTGAATTTTATCAAAGAAATTAGCAGGAAATAATACGTCTGAAATACGTCTGTAATATTGATGCCCCCTGCCAGGGGACCAAGGATTGGAACGGAATTTCTGGAATGTCCCCCTCTAGGGGACACAGGATAAGAAAAGGTTAACTGTAGCTGGTCAGCAGTGCCAGCTCTGCCATTAGGCAGAGTATGCAAATGCTAGGGGTGCCGCCTGCCCAGGGGGGCGCCCCTAGCATTTTTTTTTTTTACACAGTGCCGGCC
>WMED01018406.1:0-12716 GCA_019650415.1 Pipa parva | reverse complement strand
TACAGTATAATTATATGTTATAATGGAATAATACAAAAAAAAAAATTATATTATATATGTATGTGTGTGTGTGTGTTGCTGTACAAAGTGCTGCATGTAATGCCTGTATCTTGCATGCACCGATGTGACCTACTCCATCCCTAATTCCAAGCATTTAAGTGAAAAAGTGGGGGCATGAGCAACCAGAGGTACTCTAGAGAGAACTTGAAGATTAATGGTTTAACTTTTAATTACTCTAACACTTGGTGAATTGAAGCCCAAACAAAGGAAGATTGATGGTGTGCCTGTATCTGTTGCTCTTTACAGGCTGTGATTATATTCACAGGAGGGGAAAGCATAATGGGGGAATAGGTGAAATTGGAATCTTGGGAGACATAGCCTCTATCCAAATTATTACCACACTTCATAATTTTCACATAACAATATTAACTTACACGCACTATCATTTCTGCATTACACATTTGATAATATATTTATCGCTATCAGGACCAAGGCTAAAATAATATAACAGAATATAGGAATTGACGGATTAACCCTTTGATGATGAATTTCACTGAAGGAATGTTTGAATCTCGCGATTAAAGATACATACTTATATTTTTTTCACTGAATTTTATTATTTAATTGTAGAGCACTAACGTTACATACAGCTTTATGAAATTATATTGCAGTTAAAAAAAAAAATACAACAAACATTGAAGTGGAAAAAGTAGGAGTCAAGCTTACAAAGGGTCAGAGAATTAATGGAACATAAGGTTGTTTTGCACAAGCGCTGCAGACTAAGCCAAGTTAGCATTAGTGGAAAAAAGACATATTTTAGACAGGATCCAGGAAGAGGTGGTTCTCCGGGGAGATTATAGAAGTCTCGAGAGAAAAGGAGAGTAGGATGAATGATAATGTGGGATAGTTTAAAAATAGGGAGTAGACGAGATTGACAAAACCAGCAATGAAAAGAAGCAGAGCAGAAACAGAACCTGGGCAGTGCTATGGGGGACATGATGAGTTGTTATATGCTTTGGATGAACGTGCTGCATAAGAGTTCCTTGTCCAATCAGAGGTATTTATGAACCAAATAATGCTCAGGGCCTTTGCACACCTGTAATGTCGCAAAGTTCAAATATTTCTGGTCTGGAAACATACAACCCAAGCAGCAATGGCAGATAAGAGGGGACTATAACCTTTATTAGAGCCACCAGAGAGTCTACATCTTCCTCAATTGTGCATATTTTATTCATTTGTTTATAGGTTGAGCTTGATGGACCTGTGTCTTTTTTTCAAACTATATATTTGGAGTATTATAAATTAAGTAAAACACTGTGGTATATTGGGCACTGTATATTTAATGTATTTCCACCAATACGTTATTGCATTTGCTAATACCATTATATCTTTATATACCTTTACATATATATCTTTATATAGTATCAAATGAATCAATTCATCCTAACCAACAACAATCTAGTATCTCAGTACTTCTTGCTCATCTTGTCTGTTTATCTGTATTCCGTGCATGTGCCAGAATCTACAGTGGGAACATTTTCAACTTCAGACAGGTAATAATATTTGCTTCAGCAACAACTCCAACAAAACAAAATAAAATATTATGAAAATGTAGAAAGTGCAAGCATCAACCAATAATCTCATTTGCCATCTAAAAGAAGTCTTGATTTATAGAAATAGTTTGAACAATTTGCAGTTTTCTTTGCACTGAAATAATGGGTCAAAACAACTGTAGAGGAATATAATAATACAGCAGTGATGTTGTACTCTATCTATAAATGCTAATTAGTGGAGGTATATTCTATTCTTTTACCCTTTAGCAGAAGGTTGATTTGTACAGTTTGGAAAAGGGGGGTGTGGCTATGTAACTTTATGTGTAATTCTGTAGGCTAATTGAGTCCCTTCTGTTTTGATTATATTTGGAAACTTAAATTTCAAACACTTAAATAAGAGCCTAATAGTTTAAACTAACCTGAAAGATCTCTGCACGCCTAGACAATACAGGAAGCCGTTAATTCTTCTTACCTACTGCCAATATTTTACTACACTTTCAAGGGCATCAGTAGTAGCCTAATTTCTTTCTGATTATTTACAGCTGGGCTTTAGACACTGCTCTACCTGCTTACGATGCTGGTTTATTTTATTATAAGTCTCACAGATAGCCAGCGTGGAAATATTTTACACAAATTTTTATAAAATTCCAAGATGGGTCATTCTCATTAGGCACAAAACAACAAAAATGATCTTGTACCTTGGGTCTAATACAATGAACAAGAGTGACAGCCTTGGAGAAGGAAAATAGGTTAATGAAATGAGGACAGTAATTTATTCTGAAAAAAATATATATATGTATATATATATATACCATGCTTTTTTATAAACAAATATTTGCTGGTACAAGAGAGAGGCTTAAGGGAGAACATAAACACCCCCAAACATACACAGCCACCCCATGCTCCGGCTTCAGCAAGTTTCTCCCAGCTTCCCCGGGGGTCTCAGAGCAGTTTAGCCAGGGTGAGCTTCCCATGTCCCCGGCACAGTCCAACTCACATACCAGGCAGGGGGCGTTCCCAGTCAATGGCACTCACCTGCAGACAGGGGCGGTTCTAGCCCTATGGGTGCCCTGGGCAAATTGCCCCACAGCGTACCCCCAGGCACACACCTGCCTGGCGTCCCCCACTCACCTCTTCCAGCATTCCAGCTACGCTCCTCCTCTGAGCGCCGCATCGCATTCCACTTACCTCTTTGTGGAGCGGCGCTCAGAGGAGGAGCTTCGCTGGAACACTGGAGGAGGTAAGTTTGCGGTGGGCAATGTGGGCGACAGCGCCCATCAAATAGATTGCACCCTGGGCAGTCGCCCACATAGCTCGGCGTTAGAACCGGCCCTGCCTGCAGAGAACTCAGCCTGGAGCGAACAGTGCGCTGGAGCCAGCATTGAGAGCACCGCCAGCAGCGGCAGCAGAAAGATTCCTGCATCCATCCTCACGCACTTCCCAGCGCACAACTTCTTCAAATTTTCCGGTACACCGTACCAGCGCGTTCCAGTGCAAAAAAAGCACTGTGTGTGTGTATATATATATATATATATATATATATATATATAAGATACAGTATGCCAGTAAATCTATTCAGTGATGAAAGTGCCATAATTAACTAGCACAATATTTACAGAAATACTAGCACTTTCGCATGTGTTTCTTCAAATGCTTCACAACTGCCCACTGCTAAGTGTCTTATTAGAATCCAGTTTTTATTTCTTCCAGTGGATGTGCAACAAAAAAATGTAGGAAAGGATGAGTATCGAGAACACTGATATATTATTAGCGCATAGAAAGAGCATACTGACTGCTGCAGGAATCATACCAAAAATTTTAAGTGAATTATTTCCTAGACAAGGCACCTGGAAGAAGAAGCCCCTACATGGTGTTCTAGTGAGGAGGATCGTTTCTCTAACAGGTTGCTGTAGTTCGCATAAAATGGTGTGGAGGATTGGCAGCTTCACCCCCTTAAAAAGGAATTTATTGGCAAGCACATATTTTCCCAATAAATATCAGTTTATATTCTCTATCCTCTTAGCTATTCTATGCTAGGAGGAGTAAATATCCTTAAAATTTACTTCTAAAGGTGGTCCAAAAAAAAGTTCATGTGAACTTGGATTAGCCAGAAGACACCTTAAAAAATTCGCAGTGTGCTGTTTAACACTAGAACAGTTATATGGGTTATTCCTTTTTATTTTACTTTTATTTTGTGAAAATTAGCATACGGGATTAAACAAAACAGCAAAGCTGTACTGTGAATTTCTGAATGCTCCCAAGTCAAAAGTTATTATCCCTATTCTGCTTTTCAGTAAAGGTGTTATATGTGCCCCTTCAGGTAAAACCATATTTTATCTCATTCACCAAGACGAATCAAAGTGGAACAGTCGTTTAGAATAGGGTTTAGGCATCTAAGAGTTCTCGCTTACATTGCACAGATTGTACAGAACTTTCCTTAGGCAACTCTTTAAACCTTTACTAGCTATGCTTGTTTTTTTTTTGTTCTTTGCATTATGAGGACAAATAATCTTACCTGCTAAATAAAGTACATTTTTCTTTTTGCAGGATCCTATACAGTTTTTCGAGTACAATATAGGTATGTCGATTAAGATAAGAATAGTAAATGGCTTAGTGAAGCAGATATTCTAATACAGCGTTGTCTCATTCAGATAATACGCAACTTATTTAATAGGGAGATTTACAAGGCCCTTTTAAATAACCTAAATAATGTATGTTGGAAAAATCATTATTGAAAACTTTAATAGCAGCAAAGGACAAGCCATCCCATTAAGCTAAAACAGGTAAACTGCAATCTAGTTCAATATTTGAGCGATCCAATCTGCAGTTAGCTTTCAATAGTTTAGGGGAGCTAGAATAATTCAAGACAGTCCCTGGTTGGTTGATAGGAGTTGATAGAAATCTGTAAACAATTGTCTCTTTTGATGATGTCCATAGTTTTTACAGTTATATCTGAAATATCTAAATTGTACTAAAGCTGTAGTGTAACACTTCAGTGCAGTTTTAGCTTTTATATTGAGGTCTTATGAGCCTGAAAAGTTATGTGCTGTTGATGACGTGACCCCTCTAGTACAGCAGCATGAGCAACCCCCAATCAGTTCATTTTTTTTTCCTCTGGAGAGATGAAGGAGGAGGTGCACCAAGACCCACTAACCTGTAGTTCTGACCTTGCTTGTGAATGAGAGATTTCTGAACTTCTAGAAGCAAGGTAATTCCCCAGCTTGCGACCCTAGCTTCTAGTGAGATGATAATTTGTTATGAGCGAGACAATACTAAAATTAACATCACAATAAGAGAAGGCTTTCTTTGATTATCCATCAGTAATGTGTGATGGCGGGGGATGAGACGTTAAAAAAAATTATAGCGCTCATTGGAGTTTTTGAAGCAGTGTATACATTCATATATCCGTTGCCGAGTCATACACACTTCATAGATAAAGAGTTTAGTAAAGATTCTGCTTTTTAAGTTTAGTTCTCTATAGTTTCCATAAAACCACCACTGTAAAAACAAAATGCTGATGTGATTCATCCATTAGAAACCTAGGAAATGGATTCAAGTCTCAAAGTCAAGTTGTAAGACGCTCCTCTCTTATGAGCTACTTTGTATCCTTTACAATATCCAGATCAAACACATGGGGGATGAGAGCAGGTTGTAGTCTCAGGGGGCAACTGTGAATGGAAGTTAATAGGGTTGTCTTGTAGCATTAAGATGTTGATGACTGTGCAGTTAGGTTGTCAAGACAAGACATCTGCAAGTCTACAGGGACAATTAAAACATTTCGAAACAAAAGAAACGCTAATGATTATACTAGCTTTTTAAATAACACTTCTAATATATTTGTTTGTACTAAGATCTACTTTAATTTTATGTACTTTAGTGCACATACTGTATGTGCTATAGTTTTTTTGTTTACAGAGATACTTTAGCTTTGTGTGTCACTGAAAATATCTCTTTGTATATCACTTCACTAACATACCACAAATAGTGATCATTCAAAGTGGATTCCCCAGCAATATCATGTTGTTCATTGCTGGATTTTTCATGGGGATTAGTGATCATTATGTCAGGTTTTTAAGGCTGGATCACAGATAAGTCAAGTAAAGATGAGCAAGCCTTTTTTAGTTTAGATTGTAATATGTATACTTGGGTATTCAGAATTCATTGACTGATCAAGTCAAGTGACATGCAATGTCCCAGTTAAAAGAAAAGTATCATAAATACAGTTAAAGCTAAAATATCCTAATTTGGAGGATAGACAACAAACCACTTAACAGCAAAGTATCCACGTACAACCATATTCACCACCAATACAGGATACCATGTTTTAATTTACAGTTAGATGCACCTAGGCTACAGCTACTGCCAACCAAACTGACAATAAAGCTGTACCCTCAGAAGATAACCACTGGATAGACCTATAGATACGTAAAAGATAATTCATTTTGTAAAATCCACATGCTCCTTACAGAAGTAGCTAGTGTATAAACTATAATCCTAGCTGTATAAAAAGAGGCTGAATGATTGTACATATGACTTCTGGAGGAGGAGGCTGACCTAGTGACTAAATTAGATTTTCATGTGGACTACGGAAAGAATGTTTCCCATTTAGGAAACATTGGGAGAATCATTGGCATCTTCCAAGGGTTTTGGGGGGTTATTGACTAAAATGAGAATCTGACTGTCGAATTCCCAAACAGCGGATTCCCATAGCAAATCCTCGACTGCAACAAACTTCCCATTGTAAAGTCATCATGACCACGACAATTTTAAATTTTATATTGTTGCGGCAATATTTCCATCGTAAATTCATGACTGCAACAATGTTCTGATTATAACACCATGACTGCGACAGTAGCAGTCTGTTGTGGCTGTTTTTAGCTGGCGACTTTACACCTTTACGCAACAATTCAGACTTTAGCCATCAACCCCCTTTATCTTTCATTGGATCAGCCATGCACTGAGTGGGGTTGAAATAATTCACAAATTAATCCAGATTACTAGGTTACCATTCCTCTGCACACTACAAATAAGACAAGACTTTATAGTAACATCAGTATAGTGTCAGGGACTAAACTTCCATTGGAGGAAATGTCCTGTGATGCAAAGGATTATACAATATGTGCCTACAGTATATGTTCCTCTAAGTACTGCAATTCAATTATAGCCCTTTTTAACTATCTGAATAGAGGACAGGACAGGAATTCAGCTTCTCAAAACAAAGTCATAGGCAGTGCTTACAATAATCGAGAGTATTGGGCTTTCTGTTTGATAATTCTTCACCATACATGGTGTCCTGCCTGATGTTCCCATATTTTGCTTTAAAAAGTACAGGAATTAATTCTGATTTCTTGTCACTTTCTTTTCCAACACAACAATCTAAAAAACAACAATACATTTCTCTGAGTAATACTGTATGCACCAACCATAAGCTACAACAATGCATTGCTGCCAAGAATTAACTACCAAGGAGTAATGCTATTTTGCTATGTATTTTACACATGAATGCATTAATAATGTGCTTGTTGCACAGTCTCTGAAAACTCAACCTGTTTCTTTGACCTTCTACATCTCATTAGTCTGAGATCCCATTTCAGCTTCACATTTAGAAAGCCAGAGACGTCGTGCTGACGAGGCCCAGAAGGCCAAAACAGATGTCTGTGCTTGGTTTTGTCAACATGGCACATATTGTTGTGTGTTATTTTTATAACATGCATGTGCAGTTTATACAAAGGGGATCCACTTGTAAAGTGAAGGATGCAGGGAAAACAAGCCATCTAACATGATTTAACTGGTCAGCACTAATGATAAACAAGTAGCATATGTAGCAATACACTAGAAATGGTGCTGCCTAAAGGAAATGGTCATGTGTAAAAAACACTCTCAGAATAGAGTTCTCTATATTAAATGATATCTTAAATTTTCTCTTCAAAGAAGAGAAGGCATTAGTAGATGCTAAATCAATCCCATTGTTTCTCTTATTCAAAATACCTGCAAAAAAAACACAAAAGAAGATTCTTTCTGATAACCCTGGGCTTATGCGTGTTTCAAGATGGTCTCCAAGCTCGCTCACAGCTTCTACAACTTGCAGCTTAACTCTAACAGGCTGAAGCACTGAAACCCCTTTCAGTCTTAGGAGTGCAATTTCTGGGTTGGTTTCCAGCTTTCTTTAACGGCAGTTGTATACCCAAAAAACTGGAAGGTCCTGCCATGAGGCCAGATCTATGGGACTCAACTGTGTAACTTACAAATGTATCTGAACTTTGTCATTTAATACATTGTAATATGGTGTATTTTACAACATTCCATTATAATGAGTTCAGATAACCCAAGACACTGCAGTCCTATGGAGAAAGCAGTTAACATATGGCAGTTTTCAAGAATCTGAAAAATTCAGCCCTTTTACATCTGAAGTAGTTACTACAGAATACTGAAATAAATGAAATGTCAATAATTTGAACTGTAAATGGGATGTTGGTGCTGATGCTGACAAGTATTAAAAATTGTTAAAATAGCTTATTGAAGTGCTTTGCTATAGTATGCTTGTATATAAAAGTGTGCAGTTTACAATCAACCTCTGGCACCCATCTGCTTGGGAATAGCATAGGTATACCACATTGTTTGTCTTGACAATTAAAGCCACTCTAACTAAGGGATCCTCACCATGGACAGCCTGAGCAGTACCTCAAAACTATCGCCTATTAAAAGCATTTGGTAGATTTTCCCCTTCAACAACTTATTCTGTAGAAATGGAGGGAATGAAAAGATGCTAGTTATTTAGTTTATAGAGAATGGCAGGTGAGACACCAGTTGTAGAAGGCTACAGAAGATTATTTGGAAGAAAATTAGGACATTAATGCAGTGCTATATCAATAATAGGTAGGATGGAAAAATATAGATGCTTATTTTATGTTATAAAAAAAAGCTTCTTAAAATTATTAAAAAATGTAGTTTAGCAGCATCTTGATAGGAAAGAGGACGAGGCTGTTTGAGACCAGTATATCAATAGGTACATCCCATTGCCCGTGGAGACACCACAGCATCAGGCTTAGTATATGTATTCTCCCTGATTACTTACTGGAGATGGATTATTCCCTAACGAATGTACACACATTCTATTACACGTCCAAGAAGGTTGGTGTCAATGGTCTTTAATGATGAACAGTTTATTACTTAGTGCAGCAAGGCACAGAGCTGGTCAGTTCAGGTAGGAAAGGAGCATCATACAGTATATAACATGTAATTGTCTTCAATACTGATGCAGTATTATACACCTCTGAATCTGCTAAATTCTTCAGGTAAGTGTCTGTTCAGCTATATCACAATTCCACCCTAATATGTGTTATTCTGCCCTAACCCCACCCTACTCTGCTTTAATCCTTCTGTAACTGTTCCCAGATTTTCCAAATAAAACTCTCAGGTTTTGCAACTACATGAAGCAGGACCCACTAGGGATTTTAATCTCCATCCACATAGCTTGCCCTGTGAATAGAGGACATTTCTTCCTAGTCCATTCCAATTCTTAGGTATGTCAACAATAACAGGTACACAGATGTTTTCTATATGAATTTATTTATGTCACAAAAGTAGACTTTTGTGCATTCCTGTATCTCGTGCACCAAATCTAAATTGTAAACTCGGACTGGATGGACTGACTGTGCTGGAAAATGAATTGTACAGCGTTGTTTATCTGCCTTAGCAGAATATAACTATAATGCTATTTGCATGGCCTTGACATTTGCTCTCCTACAAGCCGTCAATATTTTGGAAGAAGTGAAAAATGTAAGCTAGTTCTGGTTAGTGTCCATAATTATTTCAAACGCTTCAAATTTTCACTAATGTAAAAGTCCTGAAAATGTTACATCCATTCCTGTACTCTATGTCTGTTTACCTCTATTCTTCATCTTCACAAGGGAGGAAATTTCCCAATTACTTCCTTTTCATTCTAAATAGATATATGTCCCTTAGATATTTGTAGACACTGAATATGAGGCTTTTGACCTGTTCACCTAAGCCAATATCACCATTTTACATTTAATAGTATTCTTTGGAAATAGCTTTGCCCTTGGATTTAACCTTTTAAGATGAAACAAATAATACTTCAACCTACCACCTTGCCAACAATCTTCTCTTAATGCAAACTTGTAGCTGCATTTATCGCTTTTAATATTCATTTGCACAGAAACTCAAGAACTGCCAGGATTTATCAACCAGCCAAGATCTGGTGCCTCAGCAGACCCTTCTCTCTATCTTGGTCTTGCCCTGATTTTAATTGGTGGTGACAAGGACAGACAGTGGGACCACAGGGGACGCATTCAAAGCAGGGACTGTGGGGCTCCTGTCAGCCTCTCAAAACAACCTGTACCCTCAAACACACAGAGACAAACATACACATTGAATAGGCAGACATAACTCATTTTTATGCTCTAGGCTTCTTAATTCACACTAAATTTATGCAACTGTCCTGGAATTATATTTATATTATTGTGTTCTTTTTCCAGAGTACCCTTGGGAAAGAATGCATAAATATTCAGAACAAGGAAAATCTGTGCTGTGTCTTCCAGCATAGTGTGACTATTGGGCACTGTTTAACTGCCTAATTTCCTATATGATGACATGCAGACGAGGAGAAGAAAACATTATTAACTCACACAGGAAGTAGAAGCAATTACACAAAATATGCAAGCTGAATTATGATATCAGTGAAAATGGGACTAATCAACTTATAAATGACTATTCAGAGCCACCATCATTTAATTACATAATTACATCATTTCTCAGTCAGAAAAAAAGGTCTATTTTATTTCCAAAAGAGAAAAAAAAAAGATTTTAAAAATGAGTTCAAATGTTTTTCTCTCTTCTTATACTGTACACATTTTAATGTTAATTTAACCCCAAAAAAAAGCATTGTAAACATCTGCCTTTTGTTTTAAATCTTAGGAAGTTTTTGTTATTTGGGTTCTTTTTGCCTTCATTTTCATTTATATTAGAGAACTATAGTAGGGCATATTCACAAAAGTGCGAACAGTCCTGTAAATTCCAAATTTGCATCCATTCAACACTTTTCCAATTCTGTGTATTTATAAAACTCTGTTATTTTCTGAAATGTGGAGACTGATTAGACACCTTAGCTTAGTCGTGGGCTCATTCATCTCTTCACATGTGCAATTCAGCTATTTACTAAGTGTTGGTGTGTGTCAAAGTGAAGAACTGGCAAATTGTACTGCTCTGAATTTGGACAAAGTGGCAAATTAGGGGGTTGATATCGGGGCACTTGTTTGGTATTAGGCGACTGTACACTCAAAGGACAAAGAAAATATAGCGACCAAATGACAATATGAGTTATACTGTCACAATAGAAAGGTTTATAAATTACACTTGCAATATATTCAAACAGTAGTAACAGTAGTGGTAACCAGGATCCTTGCAACACCATTGGTGGTTACCATATGGTGACCGTATCCTTCTTTATAATCAATCCAGCCTATTCATAGTATTTTGACGTTATCTAAGAAAGATACATTTACTGTATATTGACATTTTAAATAGATTCATGGAAAAATAACATCACTTTACTTTGCTTGATCATTCACATCACTACGTTTCCACAACTGTTTGACTGACTATGCGTGAAATAGTAGAATACACTGTTTAGTGAATAATGAGTAACAAATTCAGAAAGGAGGCACAAAGTGATGTTTATTCACTACGGCTGTCCAATTTACACTTTGAGGAACAGGTTCCATATTTCCTACAGTATATTATGCAGTTACACTCTGTTTAACTGCATACCTGTATTTCTACCTTCTTCCAGAATAATTTCCACTAGAATATATTGCCCCTGTAATTACCTCTTGCAAATCTCTGGGTGCAAACCTTGAGCAGAGGACCCGAACATGCTCAGAACCATCGCTGCTACAATTCTCACAACTAGCTCTCTTCAAATGAACATTGTTTATTTTCAAAGTTTTAGTTTATTCCACATGTGAGCAGGATTCAACGTTTGTTTAAGCTTTGCTAAAACTCTACACTGGGTAATAGTTTCCGTAGAAGAAGGAGTTAAAAACTGGATACAAAAAATAATAAGGATATAAGATCTAAATTGACGAAACAATATATTAGTTAATACTTGTTTGGAATGAATACTTTTTTTAAGGGATTAATATATACTAAAATATAATTTAATACACCCATACATCCAAATCATACACCCAAAATCAGGGACTATTTTTAATACAGTATCCAATTATGATGATATACGTAACCAGCTAAAGAAAAACTTGTATGTAACCTTGAGACAACAGAATGGATCTTTATCAAAAGCATGTTAAATATGCTAGTAAATCTATTGGTAGTTAAGTTACTAGTTGGACTTTGAATGTATATATTTCTTATAAAAGGTCAGTGGTATGTTCGTTCTAATTCAGGTTTTATGAAAACCTTTTTGTTCATGGTAAATTACCTTAAGGAACATTCCATTAGCACATGTGTTATACATATTTATTTATAGTTTCTAGTTAATGATCACAGGAATAAGGTCAGACACTTCAAGAGATTTAGAAAAAGGAGAGCCAAACCTTCACATGGAGCATCTGTATTATAAACAATATATTTTACCAGTGCTGGTTCTACTGATGGACGATGTGGGCGACTGCCCAGGGTGTAATCTATTTGAGGGGCGCTGTCGCAAACATCACCCATAGCTAAACTCACCTCCTCCAGCCTACCAGTGATGCACCACCTCTAAACGCTTCTCCACAATGAGGTAAATTGAATGCGATGGCGCTCCTTGGCTGCTTCGGGTCTTGTTGGCTGTATTCGGCAATTGCCAGCAAGACCCAAAGCATCTAAGGAGTGCTGTCACATTCAACTTACCTTATTGTAGAGAAGCGCTTAGAGGAGGTGCATCACTGGAACGCTGGAGGAGGTGAGTGGGGGGCGCGGGGCGGGGGGGCGCAGGGGAAGGTCAAGGGGTGGTTTGCTCAGGGCGTCAATAGGGCCAGAACAGCTCCTGTATTTTACCCATATTATTAATGAGGAGTGTCTATTTATGATATATGCGTATGATAAACCTGTTGCAAGGATCCTGATTGCATACAATATATACAATCAAGAAATTGTTGAAACCGGCACTCCCAGAATAAAGGTATAAAATTCCGTATTTAT
>WMED01018405.1:0-12717 GCA_019650415.1 Pipa parva | reverse complement strand
GGAGGGGGGAGGAAAATGTCAGCTCTCAGGAAAACTAATTAAGGGAAACAAACGGCAAGTTTATTTCTTCCCTAAACTCTTTTTTTTTTAACTATTTGTGTCAGCAATTGGCTTAGCATAAAGGAGTTTTATATGTATGTGTGCAGTTATACCAGCACTATAGTGCTCCTTTAAGGCAGGGTTCTTTTTCATTCATTTGCTCCAATAGGCCACTGTTACTATTCACCTGACAATACTCAGTAATCTCGATGTGACAGTTTGTTTCTTTGCAGTGACAATATGCTTAAAAATAAATTTGTACAACTGACTTTGCCTCATTTCTTTCTTTGGCAACTGCCCATGCCAGGGACTTTGAATAAAGCTTAAATAGGCTCCACAATTCTGGAGGTGTTCCTGCGCTGGGATGGATCTGTTGAGGGAAGTCTGCATGAGTTCATATAGCCAACAATGTTGTCATTGGTTAGAATTCTGTCAGTCAAATCGCAGTGTTACTGTCTGAGCTGTTCCACACTAGCATGAATAACTGTGAGTGACAGAAGGGGACAGGCATATATGAACTGTAATTTTTTTTTTAAAGTTCTACAATTTTTCTGATCATATTTTAAAAATGTTTGTCCCATATTATAGCTAGCAGTATACCACAAGAGTTCATGCGGGCAATCACCTCCCTTTTTTCGGGTGTATACCCCGAAACGTTGTATAAACTTGTTCTGCAACAACATGGGGGTTTCCATTTGATGTAACACAGTGAACAGCCTGGATTTATTTTCATTGTACAAGTGGTTTTGGGTCAGCGGTAGCCCTCCCTAGATAGCAACTGGATAAAGCAAAATGAATATAACATGATTATTTAACTGTTGCAAAAAAATATAATTACCATAGGTTTATGGGGGTTTTTTTTAATGCCAACCCTTCAGTGTTGTCCATTTCATGAATAATTGTTTAAAACATATATATCATTATCAAAATTGATATTTTATTTGTAATGTCACTGAAAACTGTTTTGCTATTCCAGACCCGGTGAAAACTATCTTTGCTAGAAAATGAACAGAAAGCTTTAAATAATCAAAAGGCAATTTTAATGAATAGGGAATGGTGTAAAAGACATTCAGGCACATTTTGCCACATACAGTAAAAATGAGGTTTCACACTGTATAAATATACCCGGGGCGATTTGTTAGAGCTTTGAATATATTGTAGATTATTATGCTAGAATTTTTCTTGGAAAGGGATCATATCATTCCCAAATCGTTCATTTTTACATAATCTTTTGTCATTTCTGGCACATCTATAAACATTACTGTGCTATATTTTATGATAAAAGATACGCAGTTTTCATAATATTATCATTTTAAATGTACCCTCTCCAGCACTGCTTTAAATAATATTTGGCTTATAGTGCCGAGTCAGGTTATGTGGCTGTATCTTGATATCTGTGATAATGATGGTCTCAACCATTTACAGTGAGACTGGCAAAGGGATATCAATTTGACTGAAACCAGCAGAATGAAAGACAGGGAGAGACAACTCGAACCAATAAAAATCAGGAATGGGTTTACTGGTCCTTTAAACAGAGGCGACATTTTTCCCAGATTACAAAGTAATATTGTTAATTGAACTCCCTAGGTAAATATTACTTACACTGGCTTTTAATATGTTTTTTTTTTTTATTTTATTTTATTTTGAGAAATTATTTTTTCCAGTGTAAAGAAAATAATAAAATATGCACTAGACCAGGGGTCCCTAAATTCCGGGCCACAGACCACTACCTGTCCGTGGGCCCCTTGGCACTGTGCCGCCTGATAGTGACACGCACAGCACATGAAGCACGTCATCATCATGTGGCCATCAGCGCATATTGGCCCTCCCACCCTCGGACTGGTCCGTCAAACAGTTTCTGGACTGGAAAACCGATCCCTGATCCAGAAAAGGTTTGGGACCGCTGCACTAGACAGCATTAGGTTTGCAGGTAGGAACGATCTGTAAAGCTGGTTTCCTCTTACCTGAGGCGAAATTTATTAAAGGCGTAAATTTTACCGATTGATCGGAATTTGCGATCGATCGCATCGCCGGCTTCGCCTTTAATAAATTTCGCCCATGTGTTGTGTTTTGCAATGTTCACTATGTTGTTGTGTCCAGCTGACTACTGTTCCCTCAGTGCTTCATATCAGGTAGTTTAGATTCAGAGGCCATGGTTGGTGTCACAGGTGGGTGTTCTGTGCCCTCCAACATGGAACGTTGTATCACCTGCCCTCACTAAACAGGACAGAAACACGGCATTAATCTCAAGAGCCAGCAATTTTATCCTGGCTATTCATAGCGTGGAAAGATCGTTTGTTGGAGCATGAAGGTTGTATTCATGCAGATTGCCAACAAAATATAAAGTTCACTTTCTTTGCCCTTTATTTAGTGGGTGTGAGTATTTGAAAGAGTTAAGTAAAGATGCATTTTATAAAACATTATGCACTGTTTATT
This sequence comes from Pipa parva, assembly GCA_019650415.1. NCBI lineage: Eukaryota > Metazoa > Chordata > Amphibia > Anura > Pipidae > Pipa > Pipa parva. Next base: position 10,242 of record WMED01018405.1, on the reverse strand, counting down.
AAAGTGCACACGTCACCTCAAAACACTAATATTAATGAATTGACATTTTTTGTAAATATATATATGTGTTTAAATAAATGTACTTCTATACAGTGTTCACCTCTGTCATCTTCCCTGTCATCCCACCTTCTCTTTCCTTGGTCGGGTGATGATGATTGACATTATAGCTCCTCCAATCAGATCTCAGCTAGATCGCTAGATTGTGATTTAAGGTATCTGATTGGAGGAGCTATAATGTCAATCATTTAGCCCTGCCCACCCGACTTGGGGGGGGGGGGGGGGGAAGTCAGGCTGACAGGGAAGATGACAAAGAGAAATGCTGTATAAAGATACATTTTTTTAAAATAAACATCTTTGTAAATATTTATGTATTTCATTAGTACAACCTAAATTAGTATTAGAGTTTTGAGGTGACAGGTGCAGGACACGGCTTATGTTGTCTTGCACATAAATGACAATAAAGGGAACTTGGATTGTAAGCTCTATGGGGCAGGGACCTCCAGCCTCCTGTATCAACTGCAACCTAGCGCTTAAAGTGATGTATCCTTGTGATATTTTACTTGTATTGTTTAATGCACTTTTCCCTTGTTTGTATTGCTGAATTGTACAGCGCTGCGTAAATTTGTGGCGCTTTATAAATAAAATTCTACATACATACATTAACAAGTGTATATTCCTTAAGGTAAGTTATAGAAACATAGCGGTTTCACATTGAGAAGGTTTAGGTCTGGCTAGCAGCACAGCTGGATTCATTAATAAAACAAAAAGCAGAAAAAATGAAAACTGAAATGTATTAAATCCTCACTTAATGGATTCCAAGCATGACAAAGGGGAATAGTTTTATCCAGATAAAAATGTCTGTGGAAAAGTACAGAAAATAGTCCATACTTTACCATTCATCCATTTCGCTCTGTAATAAATACCCTCTCCGTTTATGGTTTACAGCTCGTTATTTGACGTGTGAAGCAAATTTTATTAACGGTAAAAAGAAAATGATTGGGGGGGGGGGAGGATTGGGCTAATTTAACGTTTCCACTTTTCACCTTGGTTCACTAATTTTTCACAATCTAAATATGGAAAAGTTCAATTGAGAAAATGATACAAAATGACACAATAAGCCAGTGTTAATGAAATGTGACATACAAAACCAGTGAAACAGAATATAAAGGGAAGCGCGCTAAAAAAGGCGGCGATAGCGCCTTATCAATTTAATAAAAATGGTGAGAGAATAGCCCGAATCAGCCAACACACGTAATCAGGTGTGCATGGACAAGAGAGAGACAAGAGATAAATAAACCAGCAGAGAGATAATAGTTTTGAAAAACATGTAACCCTGTTTGTACAGGGGGAGGCTCAGCAGATGTAATTAATCAGTATGCATTACAAATAATCCTTATTCCAAGGTAGGCATCCAATTACAACTCCTAACCATACTGATTGTAGGCAACATGCACTGTGACAAATACAGCGTGCCGGGAGGGGGAAGTGGAAATCCCTTATAGATAAATGTGAAGCAAAAGCAAATGTAGTGTAAAAATGTTTTTTTAATGATGACCTAAGATAGTAGAACAGGTACTCACAAATGTGTGTGAAAAAAAGGCATATACAGTAGATCATGTAAGACAGGCAACTCAGTTGGTTTTGCAGTTTGTCAGTACCTGTTCTATTGTCCTATTCGATCATTAAAAAACATTTTTACACTATATTTGCTTTTGATTCACATTTATCTATAAGGGATTTCCACTTCCCCCTCCCGGCACGCTGAATTTGTCACATCACTGCATGTTGCCTACAATCAATATGGTTAGGAGTTGTAATTGGATGCCTTTTTTATGCACTTCCTTTTAGATTCTGTTTCACTGTTTGATTTACGTTGGAGGTAACCATGCCCCTGAGGAGCAGCTCTCCATACGATTTTCAATTTGAAACTTTTTCAAAGTGTGACTTTTAGCGCTTCTTCTTTTACCCTATGTATATTTTTATAGGTATTTTTATTATTCCTGACATACAAAAACAAAATAACTTATAACAAACTCTTGAAAGTGTTTATAAATGAATAAATACAATACAAAAGCCATAAAAATAGCAGGATCCTAATAGACAAAATGGTTACAAAAACACCTCTCAAATACTGGAAAATCAAGAAGGAGAGAGGTTCATGTGCTGTGAAGAAGGCTTCAGAGGCAACTGCCAGGACAATCTCCTAAAGAGGACTCTGCTACAGGATTGGTTCAACAGCAGTGCAGAGTTTTCCCAAGAATAGCAGCAGAAGTCTGGAAAGGGTCATCACTTTAAATATTGGGTCTTTTTGTAAACTTGATGTATTTATAAATAAGTTTTTTTAAAAACATGAAATGCTTATAATATTACTTCAGTTTACCACAGAAACATCTGACTAACAGATACAGAAACACTAAGGGGGTTATTCACTAAAGTTCGAATTGTTGCGTATAGGTGTGAATTCGCCAGCTAAAGACAGTCTCAACAGACTGTACTGTTGTAGTCTCATCTTTAAAATGAGAATATTGTCACAGTCACAACGTTACTATGGAAAATTGTCATAGTTGCGAATTTACAATGGGGAATTTGTTGCAGATTTGCTATGGGAATCCGCCGTTTCAGAATATGACAGGTGAATTCGCACCTTAGTGAATATCCCCCTATAGACGAAATTTATTAAAGTAAAAAAAAGCTATTTTCAATCATTCGATCGAAAAACTTGATAAAAAAAATTGAAAATTATTGAAAAGTTTCAATCAAATTTTTGATATCATGATATTGAAAATTTGATATCGTAATATTGAATTTTCCCATCAATGGGAGAAATTGATTAAACTCAGAAAAGCTCGAATTTGTTAATCAGGCAAACACCCAGAAGTTTCTCGCGGAAAGCATTGTGAGATTTGTTTCAATCGATACTTACCGAGAGAAACTTTTTCCACTGAATATTTCCATGGAAAGGGTAGCCATTCTACACTAATGTAAAGCCGTGCTGCACTAATGTAAAGCTGTGCTGCACTAATGTAAAGCCGTGCTGCGCTAATGTAAAGTATGGCTACCCTTTCCATGGATATATTCAATGGAAAAAGTTTCTATCGGTAAGTACCAATTGAAACAAATCTCGTGATATTTACCGCAAGAAACTTCCGGGTGTTTGCTCCATTAAGCAGCAAAATATGAAAATATGTGCCTATGTGGTGAAATAAAATACGTTTTAGTTACTTGGATGTGCTGGAGATTCTCTTCATATTTTGCTGCTTTATGACGTCCGCTTATCCACCAGCACCCGGCCTTCACTATTTAGGGAGATTGCAGCGGCGGACACAGGAACAGGCAAGTAGCTTCGTTCCTTTCTATTAGTTTGCTCCATTAAACTCGGAAAAGCTGAAACGGACTTTTCAGAGTTTAATAAATTTCGCCCGCACTGTATATAGCAGTTTACTAGGGTAATATTCATTAGGGAATTTTTTTTCTTTTCTTTCATTTGAATGGTCCTTTAGTTGAAAAGGTTAATTAACCTAGCAACCAATCCAGAAGAGTGAGATAGATGGAGGTAATTTAGCATAGTGCGAAGTTACCTCCGGATCCTTCGCATCACTTCGCAGAAGCTGTTATGCACTTGCTGATGTCCTGCACACGGACATCAGCGAACGCTTTAAAGTGATTCCAGTCTCACGAGGTGACTCAAGTGGTCTTGCCGAGACTGGAATCCCTTTAAAGCTTTCGCTGATGTCCGCGTGCAGGACATCAGTCAGCGCATAACAGCATGTGCGAAGTGAGGCGAAGGATCCGGAGCTCACTTCACACTATGCTGAATTACCCCCAGAGAGTTAAGGACTGGAACAGAATAATAAGTAATGGAAAAATGAACCAATGAAAACACTGAGAATTACAGCCACTGAATAATTGATTTTCTAGTTACGGGATGTCAGTGACCCTGGAAACTAAATAAAATGAAGCGTAACAGAAAAGCATATAAAGAAAAAGAAACAAAATAGCAAAATATCTTAGAAACCTGCTGTCTACAACATCCTAAATATTGCAATTAATGCAAACAACTCCTTTAAAGGTTCTGACCTACAACTTGGATAAGACCTGTTACCAGTTTGGAAAATATTAATTTAAACATTAATAAAGCCTATTAAGGCTGAATATAATTGAGTTAAATATCTTATCATGAAGTGTGACCTTTTCCTAGACAGAACAGATTTTCACTGCAGTGGGCTCCTTTAAGCCTCGTTAGCCTATATTGGCTTATATTGGCTTATAACCAGAAACAGTAGGGTACAAATAGTAAATGTCAATGCTATGTCAATAAATCAAGCTATATAGAGATATTGGAATTTTTTACACATTCGTTTATTGGATGCTAGTAGCAGTTTACTTATATCACGTAAATGATGCACTGTTTGTAACGAGCGTTCCATTTAATCATTCTTACCGTAAACTAGCATTGTGCAAGTAGATTATTGTGCAAGGTTCAAGCAACTTTTATTTTTATTAAATGCAGAGTCGGCATTAAAGTGGGAAAAGTGGGCAACTGCCCTGGGCCCCCCAGTTTGAAATGGGTCCTCAGCTGTGTTCAACCTCAACAGTACTTCCAGCAGTAATCAACAGACTAAGCACTGCAGACTCAGCTGCTCTGCTCTTGTAAAGCGCTGACGACTTTGTGAGCTGAATTAGAGAATGTACAGAAAGAGCCAATCCCTAGAGGGCTGAACACGCAAACATCAGGGATCATACTGTGTGTACTGTGATTTCTGTCCATGTGGTATACTCAGGCCCACCAGATTCTGTAGGACAGTTTTGCTTTTTTGGGTCCTATCCCAAGTCCCCTTCCCAACCTTTCCTGTAACTAATGGCTGGAGGTGCACTGCCAATCAGGAGAAAGTAGGCTGTGTGTCAGGGACATCAGTAGAAATGTAGCCAGAATTGTCCTGCCTTCAACCTCCTGAAACTTGGGAATTATGAATATATTTGGTTTGTGCATGTTATGGAGACAGTGACATTCATTATGTCATTCATTAAAGAGGGACATAAGCTTGGGGAATGTTTATAAAAATTGAAAAAGTTTTGTCTTGGTACTAATTTAGGTGCTACTAATAAAAGAACAAGTTTTTATGGATATATATTTATTTTTTTTTTTAAATGTACCTTTTATACAGCATTTCTGTTATTTTCCTGGTCAGCCTGACTTTTTTCTTTCTGGGGTTGGGCGGGACTAAATGATTGGCACTATAGTTCCTCCAATCAGATCCCTTAAGTCACGATCTGGCAGAAAACTGATTGGAAGAGCTATAATGTCAATCATCATTTAGCTCCACCCAACCCGACTCGGGGAAAGAAAAGTCAGGCTGACAGGGAAGACGACAGAGAGAAACGCTGTATAAAGGTACATTATTTAATACATACCTGTATATATTTACAAAACATTTATTTCATTAGTACAGCCTAAATTAGTATTAGTTTTGAGGTGAACAGGTGCACTTTAATTAGATCCAAAATATTGATAAAGCAGATGTCAATATTTATGAAGTCCATTCTGACCTCTTTCTTTTCACTGGAAAGAGTTTGCCTGGTTAAGCTCCGGGGAGAATTCATTACTCCCTATGGAGATGGTTTAGAACTTTTCTTCAATGCGGCGAATAGATCAAAATGGCCTTTATACTGTATATTCCCCCTTAGTGTGTGTCTGTACTGTATGTAGACATCCAATTTGTCCAGTATGTAGGGAATTTATTTTCTCTAACAGTTCACTCACAGTTATGGATATTTACGCAACACTTTCACTATTTATCCTGTGTCGGAGTGATAATTCGCTCAAGGTGTACTGGTGGGAATACACAGCTTGGCCAAGTGAAAGTGGTAAAATGAGGCTTATGGCAGGGTTCAGAGACATGGCAGAATTAATAGTCTGATGAAATTTCACTCCAAATGCTTAGAGAAGACATTAAATGCCAGTATAAGCTAGGAATTGCCAGCCATTAATCAAATTTAATGTAAACAATAATTGTTGCAACTGTGGGGGTTATTCACTAAGGTGCCAATTAGACTGTCGAATTCTCAAACAGCGGATTCCCATAGCAAATCCGCTACAATTTCCCCATTGTAAAGTTGCAACAATTTTCCCATAATAAAGTTGTGACTGCAACAATATTCTCATTATAAAGACACGACTGTCTTTATCTGGTGAATTCGCACCTATATGCAACAATTCGGACTTAATGAATAACCCCCTGGTGACTTTTTAAAATTTTGATATACACATATTATTAGTATGTAGGAATTATTATGTCTATGACATCACTAAGCTACATTATACCCATTCATTACAAATTTGCTACAATGTGCCACTTCTGCTATTCGCCTGACTATGCTCATTAGTAATATGCACAATTTACTCCATCACTGCAACAATACGGTGTATGGTGAAAACGCACAATTAACTTTGTTACAAATTGTCCCATAGTGTGGCATAGTGAGGTAAATTCAATCTTTGATAAATTATATTTTAATGGGAGAGCAATAGTCCTTATCCATGCTAAAGGGAACAAAGTGTGGGTCCCTACTGCTTATGTGCCAGGTATGTCAAAAATGCAGAATCCAAGGAGAAGCATTTTTCTAATTGTTGCTTGTGGATTTCAGATAAAATAGGGCTAAGTAATTATATATTTGAAAAAGCTTTATTTTATTTTAGGAACACATTGGTATTTTTTATAGTCCAGGCTTATGTAAAAGTCTGACAGCTTTGAAACACTTTAATCTTATTTCAGAAACGGATTGGCTAGGCCCTTTCACTTGTACTGCTATGTTGTTTGCCAGACCGAAATAGTTCTGTAAGATTTCTTAATATTTTCATGAAAAATAGAATAGAAAATTCATAAAAACATTGGAACACCCTGATATAGGGGTAGTATGGGCACTAGCATAGCTTCCTTACAGCACTGGGCGCGGGATTCCGTTCCAGCCAGAATGGCATCTGCCTATTGATTGTTCTCCTGTGGGACGTAAGTGAAAAAATTAACTGTTCCCTGAGTGCTGCCTAATATGCCAATGCTTTACAATTACACTTTGTCTGCTGTTCATATAGTACAGACCTTGTAAATAACATACTATAATTTCTTGTGATTAAAAAAATAATCATTCACTGTGCTGTGGAACTGGATTCATTTGGGAGTGACCAATTATTGAAATATTTGCTTACTGCTCCCCCCTTGGAATATTTTCTGCAGACACCTGTGCCTTAGTGCCTGCTAGTTCTCCAAGAATGGCCCTTACAAACAATTTATTCATCCATCTTCTTTCTCAAATGTATTTTAAAAGTATAGAAGGAACATATTTTATTTTTTTAAACTGGAATGGACTGTAGGACCTTGAGAATAATTCAGCATTTAAGAATTATTGTACATTTTGAATTTATTGTATCAATAAACTACCTAATAAGAAATGGATGGCATGATGATCACCATTGTAGTTATCCATTTGTAGTAAATTAACCCACCTAGTGTGCAGGTGATCATTCTTCTGAATTAAGGGGATTATTCACTAAGGTGTGAATTCGACTGCTGAAATCTCAAACAGCGGATTCCCATAGCAAATACATGACTGCGACAATTTCCCCATTGTAAAGTCGCGACTGCGACAATATTCTCATTAGAAAGCCGCGACTGTGACAGTAGCAGTCTATTGCGACTGCCTTTAGCTGGCGAATTCACACCTATACGCAACAATTCAGATTTTAGTGAATAACCCCTGTCACTGTCCAGTAGTTTGGAATAAGAAGATGGATTTTCTAGCATGGACTACATTTTCTAGCATGGACTACTACAACTAGATGGAGGACCCCCCGAAGCAATTTTAATAACTCCATGAACTGCATAACCATTATGTAACGCGCGGCGTTGCCGCCGCTCCTTACCTGACTGCTCGGCTCGGGCGCACTATCCTTAGGCGCACGAGCCACGGCTGTCAGGCTTTTAATGTCTGCCGGCAGCGTGCACGTGTCGGGAGCGCTCCCGCTGCACAGGGACGCAGCAGGAGATTTAAATGGCTGGACAGCTTGGGCATTCGGTGCCTAAGCTTCCAGCTAGATAGGTCCTATATTGTTGCTCTGTTGTTTCTACTACGTGTTCCTGGTTGCCTGCATTTAATTATATCACTACAGCCTCTCCAGTATTGCTTCCTCGTTGATGCTGGTTTTGTCCTATTAAAGCTATATAAGCCTATATTCTTCAAGCTTTCCCAAGTGTAATATCCTGTTCCAGTTCCAGTCCTGTGTCTCTGTACTAGCAACTACCTTAGGAGGGTACGCTCGGGGGTTGCGACCTGGAGGTCCTGCGCAGCTAAGACCAGTACCTCCTTGCGGGGGTTAAAGGCGAAGACCAGGGGCCTCTTAGACTCCGCGCCTCGCAGCCTACCTAAAGCCAAACTCCAAGGTAGTACAGTGGGTCCACATTCTACCCATGACACATTATTTACCATTTTGTTTGGACACTTATTTAAGATCTTAGAACAAGAACGTCTCTTCCCCAAGGCCACAGTTAAAGATTTTCTTCCAACCCCCAAAACCATCAAGGTGCTTACACACTTGTTTATATATTCCGTCCCCCCCAATCCCCCCTTGGTGCTGTTCCTGTATAACAATGGTAACTTCCACCAGCTTCGTCATGTTTATGAGGCGTAGAGAACTAGATGAAAAGGAATAGCCATTCTCCAGAATACATTAATGGAACTGTACTCTAAAGAATTAGAGAATTGTGCAGAATGGCTTACCGAGGATGACTTATTGCCTTTATACATTTCATGTCCATATGGCACTGAAACAGTTAACCATTTATTAAGGATGATGTTATGTACTTTCTAAAATAGATTTCTGTATTCCTGGTACAGATTGGTCTCTGTGTGTGGGAGGTTTTTTTTTTTCTAGAACAGAAAAAAATTACTGTGCATTATGAAATTAAGAAGATATAAAAAGCAACAGATAAATAAGGCGAAAGGTCATGTATCCAGGTCTGATGAAAACTGGATATGTGTGTAAGAGTTATTAAAGAATAGAACAGGTAGCTTGTTGCTTGGGAATACCATTTTATTGCCTAGTGAATGAAAAAGATCATTTTAGGCTTAGAGCTGATCAAACAGTGGCTTAAAAGGGTAACTATTTCACAAATAATCTTTATTTTACTCAGTTTTTGAGATCGTGAAAATGAGTCTTTACTTAAAGAGACACTAAAAGCTTCACAGAATATTCTCCTATATCTGCAGTCTATGTGCAAAAACCTACTTTAAAACTGCCCTTTTAGTCTTTAAATATGTATATTTTTATATATAAAGCGCCACAAGGTTACGCAGCACAATCCAACAATATAATTATAATACAGACAAGGGAAATGCGTAACAAAGAACAAGTGAAGTAAATTACAAGTGTATAATCAAGATAATACATCTCTCTAAGTGCAGGGCCATGACTAAAACAAGAAGATGGAGGTCGCTGCCCCATAGAGCTTACAATCTAAATTTTACTTTTTACCCAGAAATCAAGGTATGTTTGGAATACAGTTATGCAAATAACGTGGATAGAAGTACATTTTGGTCTTTCCCATAAACTCAAATAAATACTTAAAATAGAATGTGCTGCCATGGTGATGTAACTTTACACCTGACGAAGAGGTTTCCACCAAAATGTTGTTTGAATTGTTATTTCATCTGCAATAAATGAAGTAATTCCAGTTTATACAAATGGGTGACTTTTCTATATTAGGCCTGAACTGGGATTCTGCACAGTTTGCTTCTGTGAAAATAGCTGACAGAGTTACCTGGGAATCCACTCATGATGATGTGACTTTGAAAACTACAGCTATATGTAAAGGCAAACTATATATTTATTATATCTCTTAATATTAATCCCAATATAAAATGTATCTACAGGGTGGGCCATTTATGTGGATACACCTAAATAAAATGGGAATGGTTGGTGATGTCAACTTCCTGTTTGTGGCACATTAGTATATGGGAGGGGGAAAACTTTTCAAGATGGGTGTTGACCATGGTGGCCATTTTGAAGTCAGCCATTTTGGATCCAACTTTATTTCCCCCAATGGGAAGAGGGTCATACAACACATCAAAATTATTGAGAATTTCACAAGAAAAACAATGGTGTACTTGGTTTTAATGTAACTTTATTTTTTTCATGAGTTATTTATAAGCTTATGACCACTTATAAAATGTGTTGAAAGTGCTTCCCAT
>WMED01018404.1:0-12717 GCA_019650415.1 Pipa parva | reverse complement strand
TTTTCAATTTCTCACCACATGTGCACATTGATATTTGAGAATTTTCTTTGGCACGTTTGAGTCTTATCTTAATTGATATACCTTTATTGGTTAAAGCACTATGGAGTGCTTTGTTTGTGCGCTTCCTCACCCCTAGATTTGATCTGGATACATCTACCTACACGGGAGTCAAGAGGCGGACTTCTAAGCAGGGAAGTAGCACACATCGCACACAATCGTTTTGGAGTTTTTGGATTTTATTTTGGACTTTATTTGGACTTTATTTTGATATTTTGAGGTATTTTTAGCACTGCATATATAGTCACTATGTGAATTTTTTTATATTTGGACACAATAAAAACCTTGTTGGATAGTTTTTTGTTTGACGTGAACTAACAATTTCTATTATTAAACCACTAAGTGTGTGTTTTTGTAAATACACTGAAAATGCTTGGAAATGATTCCATAGAGTACACTTTACTGACTAAACTAGGCAACTTGACATTTTTTTCCTACCTCCTAAATCTGTATTTTAAGTTATTTGACATTTCTCTTACCCTTTCCTGTCAAGGTAACTTGAATGCAGACGACTCAGAAATAAAACAGGCTTTTTGCAGCAAAAAAAAAGGTGTATTAGGATTAAAGTTTACTTAAATTAACATTACAGTAACATTTTAAGTTAAATCATTTTGAAGGTTGAAAATGAACACGAATTGTTTAAACAAACTGAGCTTTGATCTGATCATCGTCACTAGATCCAGAAGTCCAAAAACCAAGGTGAATCTAGTATGAGGTATAGGAAAGGCTAAATGAAATGGGGTCAGTGGTTTGTAAAATGTTTATGCCCAAAGGAGTTGATTTAACTATAAAGTGAGTCATCCTTCCCTAAATAAAATAAAGAATTAAATAGGAAATAGGATATGTTATCACTGGCATATACAGTATTGATAATCAAAATGAAGCTTTGTCTCTAGCCAAACATTTGCTGGGTTTACCCAAAATCCCCAAGCACATAAACATCAAAGGAAGCGGATGTTCCAGATGAAAATGATAAATACAGTGACATATTGTGCCAAACTTTTTTGTGTGTTTTTGTGAGTATGGCACAATCAACCACTGTATTTATCATTGTTGTCTGGAACATCCGCTTTCTTTGATGTTTATCACTGGCATATGTCATCACATTCAAAAACTTGAAAAAAATCTTAACGTTGGGTGCTACATGGTATATTTCCATTTTTATGACTTGTTTATTTTAGGTATATACAGTATATTACAATTTTAATTTTGAGATAATAATGTGCATTAAGTATTATCTATACCTCCTTGTAAGATTCCTGGTGTATGTACTTTTTTTAAACACTCCCTGCAAGCCTTCATATGCACATACAATGTGTCGTATAGGTATGCCTGTATGAGCACTAAATAGAGTACTAAACATACAGTTTGATTGCAGAAAAATTGGTTCATCTAGTCTGCACAATGGGATGACTGTTTTGTACATTTTTGAAATGTCTTTCTATCTATCCCATGCAAATGAAATGTGTGTGGAAAATGCCTCCCTCCTGATCACTGTTCATCCCCTTGTGATATTTGAATTTTGTATTATGTCAACCTTTTCCTTCCTCTCTTCTAAGATGTTAGGCTACACATGTTTAGGCCTTGAAGAATATCCATATAAAATGTATTATTAGGACCTTGCACCAGTTTAGTTGCCCTCCTGTTATATCTTGTTGCCATAATGGAGTGTTCTTCCACTGCATGGACGATACATGTGGAGGAGATTTAAATTTAGTGCTGATCAGTGTCTGAACTTAGATGTTAGCTGGTGTCCACTGGGCTTCCTGACTGATGCTTGGTCAGTCAGATTTTCACTGAGTGTATTAATGTTGATTAAAAGTGCCTGGGTCATCCTGAAAATTATCCTTGATGAGTTGCCTTGTGAGTTTCAATTCTGCTATTCATTGTGTTACAGTTCCACCTTTCTGTATCAATAGTTTCTATGTCTACCCACTTCAATTGTAGTTGCCTCTGTCCAGCTACCACCAGTGGGGGGGGGGGGGGGGGGGGGGGGGGGGTAAATCTGCCTCAAATGGGGGTTTCCCCTTCATCAAAGTCCATAGCCCCTTGTGGGGGTTACCAGAGAGCTCCTTAGACTCTGGATAAACTAGCACCAATGCCACTGTGGTAAAGGGATCCACCTTTAGTCCTGTGTTCCTGTAGTATCTGGGTGGTAAATGATGGATTTTATTTTTGAGAAGGTTTTATCTGGATATGATCATTTCCAGGTTACCCTTTACTACAGTGGCATTGGTGCTAGTTTACTATGCTTTGCCAGCTCTAATGCTTTGACTATGTATTTGACTGATATATTTGAAGTTTTTTCTATCATGTAGCTTGTTTTCCTTCTCACTTCTTTGTACATGTTACAGGTTTTACACATTATTTAAGGGGATGTTTGGCTTGCAACCTGTAAAGTGACAATATAACAGCTACCTTAATCTACTAATGTCTAATACTCTTTCAGTACAACAAAGTGTTTGGTTGGCTTTCTCCTTACATTTACTGAACTACTTGTTTAATTTAAAGTCATGTGAAGTTATAATACCTACAGTTTATATCTTTGGCTTATGACAATCAATTACCGTTTAGTCTACATTCCACCTTTGGATCCTTTTGCGTGTATATACATTATTTAAAATTTTGTCATATTATTATGTATTATGCATTTGGATTTCTGTTTAAATCTTATATTAAATCTTATATCCCTAGCATTTAACTGTTCAATTTTGTGGCATTGAAGCGTTTTTTAAAGAATCCTCTATCCTTTTGTCTATTATGTCATTATTTTATTAACTTACTTATTTATTTGTCAGTCACTTGTAAATTAGGATCTAAGTAGTCTCTTTTGCATTTACCATCTATTCAGTTAGCCAAAAAATGGTATATATCTATAGTCTACTTCCCTCTGCTTATATCTATGGCTAACATGGTGCTACACTCAACTAATATTTAAGGAACAAGGCAAGCACTTCAACACCAGGAATGAGGAATATGAGCCTGAAACTAAAAGCAGAAAGAAGGAACTGGTAATAGCAGCCAGGAACAGCACTTTTTAAAGAATGATGTTGATCATCCAGATGCAGAAAACTGGTGTCACAGTTATAGAATGGCACACACAAGGGGTTACCACGTTAACTGGGTCACCACTAGAGGCATTATAGTGAGCCCAGAATCTGTTACACCTCTACAAGTGCTAAGGCATACTAAATGTGAAGGATACAGAATAAGGTGGTACACCTTCTGGATGAACTAAGGAGTTGTCATGGGCAGCGCTTTCCTCTGCACAGGAGTGCTGTGATTAGCACAGTGCTCGAGTATTACGTGTCTACCTGTTGTTAGGACTGGTGTTCTCTAACAGATCGTGAGCCTGGCGTTTTTATTGCAAGTGTTTGCCAGCATGCCTATCTAGGCTTTGTTACAGCCTGCCACTGCCTAGAGTTACAGCTTCTTAAAGGGATCATCTCTATGTGCCTTGAGCTGTTCCAGGTTGTCGCCAGTGGTTCCAAGTGAGTTCCAGATGCCACCAGTGGGGGGTTATCCTGAGGAACGCGACCTGGGAGGTGCATGCTGCAAAGGCGATACCCCCTTGCAGTGTTAAGGGTGAAGACGTGGCTCTCGTAAGACTCCATGCCTCAGGGTTAACCAGAGTCAACTCCTACTTTGGTACAGAGGATCCACACTTTAATTTAAGTCACATTATTACTGTTCCTCTCACTCCCTGTTTGCTTCACGTGTGCACATACACCTTAGTGCTTCCAGAAGGTGTACCACATTATCCTGTTTCCCTCACGTTTAGTACGCCTTAGTGCTTTTAGAGGCATAAAGGGTTCTGGGTTTGCTATAGCGCCTCTAGTGGTGACCCAGTTCCCATGATAACCCCTTTTGTGTTCCACTATATCCGTGACAGGTGTCGTTTTTTTTTTTTGACATTAGTGTTCTATATTCCCTGATTACGGTACGTGGGCTAATATGAGCTTTTATGCCCAGTGTGCTCCCTCCATTGGGATTGATATATATATTTAGACTTCATTTTTACAGTTTTATTATATGTGACCCTTATTATGGTGATACTGTGCCTTACCCTATTGGTTATGTGTTTACATAAACATCTTTTTTAGTTGCTGTTGAACTCTGTTTCATTACTTCCCCTGAGTTCAAGGGGGGGAAGGTATATTAATTTAAAAGAATATATAAGTCCATATAGATATTGGGTAAATATAAGGATGAAAAAGGTCCATAAATATGTCCTTTGAGTACAATATATAAGGTCCATAAATATGTCCATCATACAGGTGTACTGTGCACACATATAGCAAACAGGGAGTGAGAGGAATTAGGAGCAAACGTGACTTAAATGAAGGTGTGGCTCCTCTGTACCACAGTAGGAGTTGACTCTGGTTAACCCTAAGGTGCGGAGTCTAAGGAGGGCCAGGTCTTCACCCATAACTCCTGCAAAGGAGTATGGCCTTTGCAGCAGGCACCTCCGAGGTCGCGGCCCTCAGGATAAACCCTCACTGGTGGCTGCTGGATAACTAACTTGGAACCACTGGCTGCAACCTGGAACAGCTGAACTGTAAATGGATCACCTGGAGCAGCTAGTAGAAACGTCACTCTCAGCACCCCTGGGAACCCATGAAACTTTAACTCACAGCACCTCCTGGAAACTATGCAGAGTACAATATTCACTTCTGGAACTATCACTCCTGGCTCAATGCTGCGTAGACATACCAGTGCTAAATTCTCTGAAGCTGTGGTGCTAGCTCTGAAGAGACTCACTTAGAAGCTGCAGAACCTCTTAGCTGAAGACACATGGCAATGATCCCTTTAAGAAGTTGTAACTCGAGGCAATAGCAGGCTGTAACAAAGCATAGACAGGCAAGCAGACACTTGCATAAAACGCCAGGCTGAAAATCCATTGGATTCACCAATTCAAACTGATCAGACTGAGCTGACATTGGAATGACAATTTATACTTGAGCATACTATGCTAATCACAGCGCTTCTTTTTAAATTTCCCACTGCTGACATCACATGTGATGTCAGTCGGCTGTGATTGGCTGAGAATCCGGAAGCGCTGGCCTTCACACAGCCCCAGCACTTGCCGGCATTGCAAGAGCCAGAGACATGATCAGTGCAGCACAGAGGAAAGCGCTGCTCGTGACAACTGGGCTGTCTAAAACAAGGGAGAACTTGCTTTCCAGACATTTCCTTGGAAGAGCTCAGCACCGTAGACCTGTGATTCCGGGCATTTTGAGTCTTGGCTATACTTCTGTCTAATACCCTGTTGTTAAACTGGGAGACTTTGACTGTCGTATTGATGATCTCACATTCTTCTCTTTCAGCTTTTCTACCCTCTAAAGTCTTTCTTTTAGTTCTGTCAATTTACAGGATATTTCCTTTACTCTCCACTAAAGCCTCTTCACATTTACGCCCTCCTCCAATTCTGAAGTTCTAGCTACTTCTTTTAACTCCATTCTATTTACTGGTATTGTTCCACTTGCCTCAGTATTAATTTTCATAATCCTCGTCACTGGTTGAATGCAGAAACCTGATTTAAGACGTAGAAATACTTTTTGCAGGCAAGTTTTCTGTACTAAAAGATTCTCCTTTCATGCCTAAACTCTTCTTTCTTCCAAGCTAAACAAACCTATTACAGTACACTCATAAACCAAAACAAATCAGATTGCCTATTTCCATTGTTAGCACCATTTTACTCCACCCAGAAACACTAACCCTCTACACTACCCCCAAGATTTTGCCTATTTCTTCAAAAGAAAATTAGATAACAACAAAACATCTTTTCTTCCTTCTTTCCTGTCTGATGTTTCCCAAATTCTCTCAATCTTTCCTGTTACAACATGCTCCCTTGATCTGATGCCTTCCTTTTTATTTAAGCACTGTGTTTCTGTGTTCTCTTGCACCAGCCGTTACACACACGTTCAGTTATTCTCTATCCTCTGGAATGTTTCCTTCTTTATTTAAATTGTTCTGTATTAAACCCATCCACAAAAAAAAAGCTAAATTAAGCCCTGCAATGCCTCTCTAACTACCATCTTCGTTTGACTCTAAACTTCTGGACCATTTGGTTTCATCCAGTACTATTTGTATACCTCCATTTTCACTCTGGGTTTTGGTCAGATCACTCTACAGAGACTGCTCTGTTTAAACTTGCAAAAGATCTCCAAGTTGCCAAAGCCAAATGTCACTTCTCTATATTTCTATCTTCTTGTACCTCTCTGCTTTTGATACTGTTAATTAATCACTTCTTATTCCGATTCCCCAAACCCTTGGTGACCATAATCTCTTGTTCCACTGATTGTGGGGGGTTCCTCAAGAATCTGTCCTTGGTTCTCTTCTGTTCTTTCTGTAAACTCTTTATCGGGTGATGTTACTCACTCAATGGCATTAAGTATTAATCTATACTGTAAAAATTTAATAGAGTGGTTGTTTTAGCCCATAGAAGCAAATCATATACTTTGTAAAAATTTTTTACAAATTTGCAAAATCAGTAAGTCTTTTTAACACTTGTACTTAATTCTAGGTAGACAATAAATAGAAAGCACTTGCATGCAGACTATAGTGTCCGTTTAAGTTAATTTTGCTTCTTGTACAAGAAAAGTTTCATTGTGAAATGATCACTGTAAAATCACAAAGAAGTGGAAAACAGGTCACTTTTTGTACAATACCCACATGGTTATTTGCATGGCATTAAGCTTGCAGAAAGCAATACAATGCCTTCTAGATTGCTGAGCAGTAAAAATCATGATAAAAGTTGTTTCTAAGATTGATTACCTTACATACAGAGCATTAATAACCCAACAATAAAGGTTTAACAATAATTAAGTAAATGAAGTCTAACACAGTCCATTCAAAGCTAGAACATTTTAACAATGATGAACAAACAAAACAAAACTGGAGTAAAACCAAAGGAAACATATATTGGAGACAAAAGGTCATCACAATAGCATAAAACAAAGATCACAAAGCCTCAAAGAGTTTCTGTCTGCTTTTAGTGTTGCTTATCTAGGATAAAATGTCTCATTTAAAGTATTGTTAAAATATTGTTTCTCTGACAGTAATTTGGGACCTAAAGGAAAGAACCATCCATGTTTATCAGAACATATCTCCACAGATAAAGACCAGTTGCTGTGTGATACTGGGAAAGCAAAAAAAGATTCCTGAGGAAGGGAGGGACAAACCCCACCCCTGATATGTTGCCTCTTTGTATACTGACCACCAGTGCCGGCTCTGCCATTAGGCAGAGTATGCAAATGCTAGGGGAGCCGCCTGCCCATGGGGGCGCACCTAGCATTTTTTGTTTACATTGTGCCATCTGGGAGGTTTGTGTGTGTGTTGGGGGGGGGCACTGGGGGAGGGGGGCAGTGCGGATTGGGGGGCGCCTAAGGCGCCTGTAAGCCCAGAGCCGGCTCTACTGACCACTATGGTTCATTAAGAAGTGCTAAGCAGCATTTTTGTGTGTGAAGTGATATGCCTTTTCTTTTTGTGATACTGAAAAAGGAACAGTTTCAGATATAGAATCTTGTACTTAGAATTGATTTTGATAACTTCGTCCAAACAAGTGACCTTTTTATTCTAGTAATGCAAAGGATAATTCACTTATTTATCAAGCGGTGGAGTGTGTCTAAGTTGTGAATATGGCAAACTGTATTATGCTGAATTCACCAGATCAAAGTGGCGAATTAGGGGGTTGATGGCAGAACTCCTGTTTTTGGCATAAGGCGTGGTAATAAAGATTGCAATTGCAAGTGACAACATGAAATAGGAATATGGTGACATAGAAAGGGATGTATTATTCATGTAGTACAATTAGTGGAACACTGCTGGGAATCACATTACTCCACATAACTAGGACCCTACTACTTTCCAACTGACTATGACTCACAATGCAGGAAACCATGTTTCACGTTGTTCACCTCTTTTCACCAATTTCCCCAATTTCCCCATTGTAAAGTCACAACAATTTTTTAAAGCTAACACTGCGACAACTTTCCCACAATAAAGTCACAACTGCGACAATATTCTCATTATAAAGATGTAACTGCAGAAGCCTATTGCGACAGTCTTTATCTGGTAAATTCACACCTATATGCAACTATTCAGACTTTAGTAAATAACCCCCGCAAAGTCCATGCAGATGAAGTCAAGGGTGGATTTGAATCCAGAACACAACGCTGCAAGGCAGCAGTACTAACCACTGAGCTACTGTAGTCCAAGACTTGCAAAGATGAAGCCAATATATGACCAGGAATCTATCAGACTATTTTATTCATTCTGCTGCTTAAATAGTTATTTTATCTCTATATATCTGTGAATTTTTAATATGACCCTAGATTAACAAGTATTAATCATATTTGTATATTCATACATACACTATATTTCTGTGGGACTAAATAATCAAACTTTAATTCATTGCTAATGAAATTGACCCTTTATATAGGAAATGCAGAATTTCTTAATGTATGTTAAACACTTTAAACAAGGTTTTTGCAGGCATCCGAGTTACTGATTTTACAGTGAATTAAACTGTTTTGCATAACATTAGTAGAATCTTTTGTTCTTGTTGACTTTGTTAATGGGCTTCTGGTTTCTATAGTCCCTACCCACCATTTCTATTAAGTACAGATTTAGGGGGGAATTCACAATTGTGTGAAGTGAGCTCCGAATCCTTCGGCTCACTTCGCACAGACTGATATGTGCTCACTGATGTCCTGCATGCGGACATCAGCGAGCGCTTTAAAGGGATTCCAGTCTCGGCGAGACCAAAAGAGTCACCCCTTAAAGAGAAATAGTATATGGCTTGAACAAAATAATAGATGTCCTAAGAATTAAACTAAAAATTCCTGATGATCTGTTTCTTAATATCTACAACATGGTAAGAAGGATATTTATAAATGGTCAAAATGATCAAAACATAGAAAAACTTTTTTTTCTTTACATTTTCATTATGTTTTGGCCAATACTCCTGCCACCAGTCTTCCTAATTTCGCCCATCACTGTTTAGCTAACTTTCTCACATATTAGAATTCAACAGAACTCTCCCCTTCCCAGAATAATGTCAGTTTGTTGTTCAGTATTTAACAACTTGAGGGGCAGGGGTCAATACCTTGAATAAGTCACTGACCCACTTCCTTGCCCCCTAACCCCTAGGATGAGCCATATCCCTTCCTATGGGACCCCACCCCCTTACTTAATCTCAATCATACTAAAAACAAAGTTGTCCCCTTATCCTACATACATATAAAGTAAAGGGTCTGTGGTGGGAACATGGCGAGTATGGGGGGAGGGTCCTTACTAAAATATTTTGCCAGACCTGTAAAATATAAAGTTAGAAAATGAATTTGTTAAAAATGACCTTATCTCCATACTCCATGGAGTCTTTCACCATTCTTGCTGCACCACTGCCATTTACCACTAAAAAAATTCTATTAAGGCTTTCAAGGATTTGTTTTCTGATGTACATTTAAAAAGAATATTTTGTATGTTGTGGACTCTGTGAACCCTATTAAAATAAATAAGGATATAATGCAGGGATGTTTAACCTGAGGCCCTCTACAGAAAATTCCCTAACAACCATAGCTGGATGACTGCTAAATATCCATTACCTCAGAGATCTGTGACCTATAGAAGCAAGTGAAGCAGCAGATCACAGGCTACCTCCAGACTGAATTTACCTTTTACCTTCTCCAAACTGTACCTTATTAATTCTAAATTATATATACTGTATATACAGATACAATAAGTTACCTCAGAGATCTGTAGAGATCCATGATCTGTATAGAGGCACAATGGTGTTCATTTAGAAATTAGAATGCTGAGGACTCATAAAGATAATGTGATAAAGATAATTGTGTAGAAAGATAAAATATATCACCTCGGAGATTTATGATCTGTATAGTGGGACCAGCTGAACATTTAGAAATTCTAATGCTGAAGTCTTATATTCTTACAAGTCAAAATATCTCAAAAGTAAGGATATGTGAGGGTCTAACTAATAAAACATTCGGGTCCATAACTTCAAACAACATGACCAAAGCAATAAGCCTCCTTGCAAAGCCATTTTTATTAAATGCTATAAAAGCTTTAAATGCAGTATAATTGCCAGTGTCTTTTTAACAGGATTACATTTATAGTGTGAGACATAATTTCTGAAAATGTTAAGAATCTATTCACCAAGAAAATGTCAGTAAATTGGCATTACACACACACACACACACACACACACACACACACACACACACAGTCTTTCACAATAATCCTTTGGGTAAAGTAGGCTGGGTTGCCAACAGCCAACTCTAATGAGAGACATACACAAAAGGAAATAGTTGAGGACTTCATAGATTTCTTAATACACTGCATTTTCTAGCTGTGCTTTTCTTTGAGGTAGTTGTTTGCAACTCTAAAAGGTATAAGGAGAGAATTTAACTGTGTGGGTAAAAAAACTGTGCTACAGAAACTGTTAAAATCTCACTCAACTGACAACAAATGACATGATGTGGAAAACCCCTAAACTAATACAATTTTCTGAGTTCCCACTTGGGAATATAAAATAAATGAAGACCTCCCTCTACTAATCAGGGCTCACTGTACAAATGGCAAATCTTCAAGGCAGTCAGCAGTGCCTTTTCCAATGCACAGATTCATTTGAAGTTATTTTTGAGGAAGCGTCACCTTAAGGGCCAGATTCACCATTCTGCGAAGTGAGCCGCGAAGCCTTCGGCTCACTTCGCAAATGGTGTTATGCGCATGCGGACATCAGCATGCGCATTAAAGGGATTCCCCTCTCGGCGAGAGCGCTCAGGACATCAGCATGCGCATAACACCATTTGCGAAGTGAGCCGAAGGCTTCGCGGCTCACTTCGCAGAATGGTGAATCTGGCCCTAAGTCTTCTTACCAGATCATTCTCTCTCCTCGGCTAAACTTTTAGTGAAAATGACTTCTGTGGCAAACCATACACTGGACTGTACTACTTGCTCACTACTGGTAAAGCCTAGTATATTACCTGCGCCTTAGCTTTACAAATCGGGCTTTCGTCATTCTTCCTGAATATGTATTATCTGAAGCACCATAGAAAACAGTGGGATTGGATGAGATGTGTTTAATAACAGGGCTGCTATCAGTCATAAAAACAGAAAGAAAGCAATAACATTCATGAATTTAACTTATTATTAGTGATGAGCGATGACGGTAATAATCGTTATCGGACAGATTATCGATTTTTTAAATCATCGAATCGATAATCGGTTACCAATAACGATTATCGGAAATACAATCTGCGATGCGGCACTCTCATAACATTATTGATGTTATAACTCTGTTCAAGGCAAGCGCTTACCTGATGTCTCTTTGAGGAGAGGCTGTGCAGAGTTGAAGCTGCTTGTCGGCAGCTCTCTGTGTGGGACGCAACTGTGTGATCATCTCACTGTGTCTTCATGTCCGGATTATCCTCTTGTGAGATCATTAACTCCATGGCTTTATGCTAATGTATGCCCTGCTATATCCACTAGAAATAGCAGAGGTAGCGATCTCATAAATAAACAAATATTCAGGAGTCAGGACATTAAGGCACAGTAGAAATGATCGCAGAGTTACATCCCATACAGAAAGTTTACCGGCAAGCAGTTTTTACTTCGCATAGCTTCTCCTCAAAGAGACATCGGGTGAGCGCTTGCCTTAAACAAAGTTGTGATAACGTATGCCCTGTTACAACCACTATATATGACAGAGGTAATGATTCGCATGATTTGCCCCTCCAAGCCCCTGATTGTCCCTCACTCCTGATTTCCCTCCTCAGTCCCTAATTTGCCCCTCCAAACCCCTGATTTGCCCCTCCAAGCTTGTGCTGTCCACCCTGCTCCTGATTTTCGCCCTCAGCTCCTGATTGCTCTCCCAGCACCAGATTGCCTCGCAGAGCCGCCAATTACTTTGCAGGTTCCCAGAGTGTCACTTTGTGTCATTTTGGTTGGTGGTGTGCCCCAGGATTTTGTAAATGTAAGAAAATGTGCCGCGGCTCAAAAAAGGTTGAAAATCACTGTTTTAAGCTATTTTAACTCATATTGACTACTTCAATGGCATTTTCCTTAGCTAACCTCCTTTCCCACTGGAAGATTAGTTCATGTTACTTCAGGAGTAGACAAACTGTTCGTTCATTTTGAATCAAAAACTGGCAAATGCCAATAAGTCAAAATTTTAAAAAAAGTTGTGCTAAAAAATGGCTGCCATCCAAAAGCCTCCATTGAGCCAATAGTAAAACTCAAAAATGCCTAACTCTCCTGCTCAATTAAAAACTCACATTTTCTAGGTGAAATTATAAAAAAAAAAAAGCATAAAGTAATAGAAATTCTATTTTTTTATCACTTTCATCCACTTTGTTCTTTTAGCTTCAGAATGTTAGGAAAATTTAGACAACGTCTACTGTATTGAAGATTGCTAGATTTCACAACTCAGTGGCTGCTGCAGACAGCAAATTAGTTTGCCATTTATATAAGGTAGAGATAGGAAATTTGGATTTGTATCGATCCAAGTAAAAACAACATTGCTAATATGAGGTGTGTTAAAGTTTCATTGGATTGAGCCAAAATAGATGCAAACTAAAACCAAATACAAACCCCAAAATCAGAAAAGTTGGCACGTTGTGTAAATTGTAAATAAAAACA